>PVKE010028357.1:0-20978 GCA_004027555.1 Craseonycteris thonglongyai | reverse complement strand
TGAGTCAGTAATAGCTCAGGGAACTGAAGCTCATTTATGCAGTTTCCTAAAGCTAAGTTCCTAATGTATCCTTTGGTCAGAAATGTCCACAAGATCCTGGACATCATCTGGAATGACACAGGAAATAGAAAGCATTTTCTATTTTTATACAAAATTATGATGTGTGAAATATTGACACTTAAAAAAAAGCTTCAATTCTGATGACCACTTCTTAAGAAAAATGAACTCGAACTTCTGAGAAGTTAACCCAGAAATAAAATAAGCACTGAGATGATTAAGGTAGGAGAGGGTATTGCTACCTGAGATGAGAAATTGAAATGATGAGTATTCTGAGAAAATTGAAATCTAATATATGTTTTAAATATAAAGCAATCATTAAGTGCGTAGATACTGTAAAAAAGAGAGGGGATCTTTTTTATCAAATTCAGGAATGCTGTAATGACCAGGCATTTATGATAATAAAGTTTATCACATATAAGTTTAGAGGAGATATAAGAAAGAACTATCTCCATTTAGGTGGTCAATTTATAGAACTCAATATACAACTATCAGGTGAAAATGAAGAATTTAAAAAGATCTATAAATGCATGGATGCTTTATTCATATGAATTGAGAGAGAGAAAAAGATATTGTTAAAGGACTTACCCTTAACTTTTTGTAATTCAAGGAAAACAGTCACATTCTGTGGTGACAGATGATATTTGATTCACTAGACCAAGATCCTGACTCAGAATGAAAATCCTTATTAGCAAAAACAATCTTCTTTCTATATCTCCTTTCTTTTCCATTTTTAGGGAAACATATTCTTCAGTTGTGTAAAGGTAGATGGAAAAATTATTCTAATCGAAAGCTTAGCATTCATGTAGAAAACTATGCAAATGTCAAGTAATAAGGGGAAAAACCAGTACAAGAAGAGTAAATGGAAGCCAGGTGAGACTCAGGAATGTAACAGAAATTTTGCACAAAGTCAATATTGAACAACCACAGAACTGTGAATATATTAGTGCGGTGAAACTCATAATATTGTAATAATTTATTAGTGATAACATAGTAAAAAATGGGGCTTTAGATTCTTTAGAAATCTAACACTTAAGTTAGTCATCAAAGTCGCATATTAAAAAATAAGAAGAATAAGGAAAAATGGGTGTCTACTTTGAAAAAAGCTCTGAATATTTACATCCCTTAATATAACAGTCCCACAGGAAGAGCCAAATAGAGAGAAAGAAAACTGAATAAAAAGTTAATTCCAGGACTCAGTCGTTAGAACTCCTACAGATTAAAAAATAATAATAATCTCTTCTTTAAGCTGCACTTCGGAATTGATGGCTCACTATACATGTTAGAAAAATTAATGCATTGAAAGAGGTGTGAGACTAGGACATTGTGTGTGTGTGTTAGGAGATATGTCAGTGTGGGAGAAAGCCCAAGAATAGTGCATTGAGACACCCAGTGCTAGACAGAAGTGTGAATTAAATTTTGTTTAGACTGTTGTGAGAAAAAAAAGGTACAAAAAAGAAAGAATGATTCCATTTTTCCTCTAAACCCTTCCTCCCTCAACTCTTTTTTGTTGCCTGCCAGATGGGTTTATATTAACCTTACCTTCCTTTTTTTGTGTGTCATGATACCTGCATTTGTATAGTCTTAATTCTTTGAATCAATGTGGATCTTCTTAAATAGTGACAAACTATTGATCATTGTAGGTATAGTGGTATGAGGTCTACACAATGTGAGAATTCTTGTTTTTTTTAAAGAGAAATGACTATTTTTTATATTTTGTTACAAATTTTCAATTTCTACCATCAAATAGTATTCGGTGTTCATGTTTATGGTACAAATCAAATGTTTCTCCTAAGAACTTGCAATCTAAAGGGGTTACTATCAATAAACTTTTATACTTAAATAATTTACATGTATACTAAACAAATCCTAGATATTGGAAAATAGCAAAAAAAGTTTGAAAAATAAATTTTTTTGTGAGTGTAACCAGGAAAAGAGAATATTTGCCATGGATTCAGAGAAACAAATTTTAGCACTTGTTTTAAGGTAAAATTTTATTTTTGAGGAAAAATCATTTTATGTTTTGCTTGGTAGAAATAGGGATATGCAGGTAAGAGTCAGTATAAAACAAAAAAATTTTTTTGAAGAGTTAATCCAACATAAATGTAAAGATGCATATATGATTTACTTCAAGTACTTATCTTTCAGGAATTTATTTTGTTTATTTATTATAGTTTCCTAGTCCTTTCCCTACATTATAGATTGAAAAGTATTGGCCTTTAGAGATCATTCAGTTACATAGTACTACTGGATTTGGAGGAGCATGGTATACTAAGATAAAGGAGTATAGGACTTTTTTTTTGCTCTTGAGATTTATAGGAGGATGGATCTGAAGCAAAGCTAATGTACTTGGATGTAATTAATTTGGGTAATTAAAAGTACACTACACCTAATGAAATCTGGTTCTTGGCTTTTCTAAAACAGATTACTCACTGCTTTTCCCCCCCCCCACCCCACCCCCTTCCTCTGTCTTCCACAGGAAACCAGTTTCCTCCAGTTGCAGCGCAGGACCTTCCCTTTGTCTTAAAGGCGGGCTATCTGGAAAAACGCAGAAAAGGTAAACTGTAAGATTCTAATGAAAAAATCTAAAAATGGTTTTACCCTTAGATAAAGTATGCTCCCACCTGTGGACCCAGTATTCTCTTACAGTGACTGGAGAGTTTTAAGACTCCTGAAAAAATCGGGATGATATTATCCAAACCAGGAAATGCAGCTTTTCGGTCCAATTTTTGATAACCAAACATTTGGTCAGGTTTTTCGTTGCTAACCTTGGTGATTTGTGCCTGATTCAGGAACTGTTTCTGGCCTCTTACAGGAAGGCTGCAGGCCATGCCGGATTCTCAAGGACTAGCCTCTCCGTTTTCCCACTGGGCTGAGCAGTGGGTTACACATGGCACCCACCATATCTGCTGTGTTCAGATCCAGCCTGGCACCGCACCTGCACTTTCTAGACCTCATTCAGTGTTCCCCTCCATTGGCTGTGATAGTCGGGAGCTGACCATATGGTCTCACTCTTTCAACAGCAGTATATAATGGAAATGAAATATGGAGGTGGTGTTATAATATGGGAAATGAAAAAGTAGAAAGCCTCTTCCTTACCATTCTGCTTATCTCTCGGGGAGTCACTTTGGGCCGTTGTATTTATATTCCATTTGCTTTTCTTAGCTTTTGTAGCTGAGTTGAAAAGCTGAAAGAGATAATAGAAATAGTCTACGTCAACTCCTCCCCCCTCCCTTTTATAACAGATGAGAACATGAAGCCCAGATGAATCAGTGATCTCAAGGCTGTATAGCCAGTTGCCTCTCTGACTGCCCGTGTTAGGAGACTTTGTTAGCCACACTGTTGATTCCGGAAGGGGAGCAACTCCACCACTTATTCACTTGATTCCTTTCAGCTCTGTTCTGTGTTTTGTGCTTATCTATAGGAAAAGGAGGTGCAAACTAATTAGTCCTAGAATTTGAGAGCTAAAGCAGAACCTTAGAAACCATATTAACTTCTCCTTTTACATTAAGGCAATGGCGTTATATTGATATACATAATGTGTATTATATAAACTGTTCCTTTTCCGTCTTTATTGTAGATCACAGCTTTCTGGGATTTGAATGGCAAAAACGGTGGTGTGTTCTCAGTAAAACAGTATTCTACTATTATGGAAGTGATAAAGGTAGGACTGGTGTTCAGTTATATCAACTTCTAATGCATTTTAGCCCTCCTTCCTTTGTGGTACAAAGTAAACTGGAGACCGATGGAGAAAGAATAACTGAGAATTTTAATAAGTATAGTCTAAGACTACTTTATCATTCTATTTCATCACTGGACAAATGCTCCAAACTCCAGAATGCCCTAAAAGTTTACACAATTGTGTTTTATTGAATCAGAGAAAAGAGTAAAATAACTTTCATCTATGTGGCTTCCAGCCATAGGAAATATGTATCATCCAGGCTATAATTGTAGAACCTCTGGAAACGTTAAGACCATTAGGATTGTGGGAGTTTTAAAGGGAGGCAAAGATGATTTTCTTCAAATATTTTAAACAAAAATTGTAGATAAAATGAAATATGTAGAGCACCTTTTTGCAGCTTATTTTATGGATTTAAATAACAGCAAACACCTGTAGAGAGGTTACCCCTCTGAGCACCTTAGATGTGCATTGACTCATCTAACTACAACTCTTTGTGGTGGGCCCTGTTATGGTAGCCCCATTTATTTTCCTGTTTGGAAAGCTGAGAACAGAGAGGTTGAGTAACCTGTTGAAGTCACAGAGCTGGTAAATGACAGGGGTGGGATTTGAACCTAGACATAATGGTTAGAGTCCATACTCTTAACCACTGTGTCACTATATTAATTTAGACACAAGATCCATTTTGTAATTTCATTTTCCAGTGAATAAATTTCTTAGTCATTAGTTCCCAGGATTTTAAGTTCATTATTTGAATAAATAAAGCCATAAAATATTGACATTTAAGAGATACAAACTTTTTAAGTTTTGCTTTTTCTAGGAAAAGCAGGTCAAAAGTTGAATATTATAAAATAAGGGTCATATAAAAATAGCTAACATTCATTTCCAGAAAGGACACTTAAGGAAAAAAAAAGCATAAAAGTCCAGTATGAATTAATATAAGCTTTCCCTTGGAATTCTTATCAGTGTTGTTTGAAAGTTTATGTTTCATTTGACATTATTTGCAAATTTTAGGCTTTTTCCCCTTATTACAAAACTGGAGAGATATGATGCATGTACAATTGACTCCCTGTTAACTGGAACTCAGGCAACTGCAAAAAAAAAAGAAGAAGAAGAAGAAATACTACATTTATCTGGCATCTACTGATCCTCATGGTTGCTGGTTAACTGAGAGCGTACTGTATTTCAGTTAAATTTGAAGTATATGCATGATGCTAGAAGTTGATCTCACCTTTTGGCTAATGGGATTAACAAATTAAGATTTAATTTAGTGGGTAGTTTGCTCTCTGTCACTAGTTTACAATATGTTCAGATATAATAATGGCATTAGTGAAGTATAAACTTTAAAATCTATCAACAACAGGCAGGCTTTTTTTTTGTTAAGGGTAAGTAGGTCTTTTTTGTCAGAAAATTTAGAGTCCAAGTTTGGTTATGATTATCATAGGTCATAAGCATGCATTACATTATACAAATATAATTTTGTACAGCATTGTGAATTGTGAAATCTTACTTTTCTAAGATTGTGAAATCTTACTTTTCTACAAAGAAATACCCTCTATTTATTTCATAAGACCAGGGAAGGGAGGTTTCAAATCCTTGTGACTTTGGTTCAGTTAGCCTTCTCATTTCTAATTTCTTTAAAACTCAGTGCATACTAATTGTATCTTTCCTCCACTCTCAGTCCTAACTTGTATATGTTATACCAACTGTTAGGTCAAGATTAGCGAGAGTTTTTCTAAAACCTAAGGAGTGTTTATATTTGTTTCAAAGGCTAATATTCAATAAATAAATTCTAGGAGCTTTTTTGGGAGGACAGGTATTAGTTAAATTCCCATTTCTAGTCTTCTTTGGGGGAGACCTTTTGGTAAGAACAGTCTTTGTAATTTGTATTTAACTACCTTGTTTTAGCCACCTCTGCCACCACTGCTTTCTAAATAATTACTATTCTAAGCATTACTTTTTTATGTGGATGTTTAAAGATCTGGTTTATATTTACTTGAACTCTCCCCTATCTGCTATGAAGCCTCCTGTTCCCATGGAGATTTCAGAGCTGTTTCCAGTGGTTTTCTCTGTGGCTGCTTCCTTTGGAATTCTTGGCCAGTTCTTTTAGGGACTTGAGGGGGATAAAAAATCTATCATAAGACAGTTTTAATTGCTTGTTTGGCATGATCCTCACTTCCTTTGTATCTTTTTCTTTCCAGAAAAAATGTGTCACATGAAATTTTTATTTTCTTTTGTGAAATCAGATAGCTAATTTGTATAGTTTTGTTTACTATATGTGTGAACCATTTACCTAAACTTTGAAAAGAGCTATTTAGATATATGAGAACTATAATCCTCCAACTAAGTGGGATTTAGATAAATGGATTATAGAGACACAGAAGGAGTTGATACCACTTACTAGGTTAAACTGTACTTTGTTACTGTTTGACGGATACATAGTTCATTATTTTCTAACGTACTGTGTGTGCCAAAAACCATTTTGATCCATCAAGATAGTAATGAGTTAGAAAGAGTAGTTCCAGCCTCTAGGGTAAATAATGCACTTACCTTTGTACCCATAAATATTATCTGTATTTATTATTCATGGCCATTTGGGGCTCTTAAGTAATAAATATATGGAGAAAGAGTACATAG
Organism: Craseonycteris thonglongyai; assembly: GCA_004027555.1. Taxonomy (NCBI): domain Eukaryota; kingdom Metazoa; phylum Chordata; class Mammalia; order Chiroptera; family Craseonycteridae; genus Craseonycteris; species Craseonycteris thonglongyai. The sequence goes on along the minus strand of PVKE010028357.1, from coordinate 14,605 downwards.
TTTATTACTTCATGAAATTGCATCCATTCTTTTATCTCCTTCTTCCTTTTTATTGTTTGAATTTCATTCATTAAACTTCTTTTGTCCTAGATGCTCAGACTGCCATCAGGGTAGTCATTCATTTGCTCAACCATTTATTTTTTATTTCATAAACATCTATGGTGGATACTAGGCACTGGGGATCCAAAAGTCATCTGCCTTAGAGGTACTCACAGGTTAGGTGAGCAGATGAAAGGAAGTCATGGGATTGGTGGTCAGGGCTGGGTGGGTAAACTGATAATGTCAAACAGGTATAATCAGTGATGTAAATGAAATACCTTTGGATCACAAAGGAGAGGGGACTACCAGCCTAGGGGAGTTAGGGAGTACTTGCTAGTGGAGAGGACCCTGCCGTGGGCCTTGAAGAATGAGTAGGAGTTTGTGGGGTGAAGAAGGGTAAAATGGGCATTCCAGGAGGGGACCAGCAGAGATTCTAAGTTACAAGTTCTGCTGTTTTATAACAACTTTAGTGTCATCCATAAAAGCTTACCTTTTTTCCTGATTCATTTGATAGAGACAGATTCCTGGGTCAAGGGATTAGCATTTTATCATTATGTCAGGAGGATATATAAAATGTATAAATGAATTCTGATATTTAAAAAACTTATAATTTTGTGTGTGTAAAGAAGGATAATAGCTTTGTCATTTCTTAAGAAATAGGAATACTTCATTTTACTTTTTATCAGAATTATTGCAACATTGTATACTTTGGGGCCTTTGGTGTACAGATAACATTTATCACAATGAATGTTAAATAAAAGGCCTTTATTTTCTGCCTTGATAGTTAAGAGCCCTTATAACAGTATAGAAGAGTTAAAATGGACATCTGATATTTAGTAAGATCCCATCAAAATGCAGCCATATTCAGAGACAAGCCCCGTCTTCTGAAAAGTATGATGATGATGAATCATGTTGGTTTGCAATGAAACAGGACACAGTTTGATTTAAATTTAAAATATGTCTACATCTATATCTATATAGAGATTGAAGATACATAGAGATGGAAGGGTAGATATATTTTAAATCAATTGTGCACTGCTAGATCTATATATACAAATATAAATGTAAATATATAGTTGCTGTTGTGTCTGTGTGTGTACATATAGACAGATACAGCAACATCCATACTGGTAGATTTCCTTTGAACATCTGTGTGTCAGGTGTTATTAATACAAAGCAGTGTAATATATTGGCTGAGCACAGGACACCACAGAACAGTAGGGTGTATAGAAGCCGGCTCCCTGGGGCAGTAGGTGAGTGTGGGCTGTGAGCCAGGTGGGGTGAGGGCAAGCTCGGGAGTTCAGCCTTCCCACTGAGCAGTGAAGGAAAGTAGGTGGCATGACACACTCCAATTGGATGCTGGAGAAGTTCCATTGACAGCTGTCAGGAGCAGGTGAGAATGAAGTCACGGTGAGCTCTGAAGCTGAGAGAGACTGAGTGCAAAGTGGGTGTTCAGCACCTTGGGCACGTGAAGAAACAATGGGTGACCTGAGGTATTTTGCACTGTTCTCGTATTGTATGAGTAGCAGCAGTTCCTTTATTTTCTAATTATCCCCGGAAGCTCTTAAAGGATAATACATATAGGATATGAAGATACTCTCTGTGTGATGTTTATCTTAACAATAGCTATCTGCTATGATAGTCTAATGGACCATATCGTAATTATTATCTAAATATAAATTGTACAGGAAAATAGTAAGTGTAGCCAAAAAAGTGGAAACAGGGTTTTTAAAATTCACCGTCTACAATAATGCCTGTAATTTCCATTCACAGCTGCCTTACACTACCTTGTCTTTTAATCACGCTTGTGTCTGTGGTTGAAAATGGGTGGCTGTATACAAAACCACTTGATTTGTATGCTTACAGTGTACTTTTCTTTCAAAGAAAAACAGGAGGGTTTGGGAAATACCTAAAATATCCTGCCACCAGACCATATCAGCCAAACTTTTAATTCTAAACTAACGTGCTTCCCTTTGGATCCATAAATATTGCCTCTGTTTAGAGCCTCCATTTGGGAGCCCTTAAGTAACAAATATACATACACATAGTATTTTTCACTTAAAATAGTAATAACTTGATATTTTCTGATAGTCTAAACTGAAACTCCAAAAGTATATTTTGGAATTAGCATCAGCAGTATTTCTACAGGCTGTTTAAACAAGAAAAATGTTCATGTAACTAGAGCAACTTGTTAATCAGTGTGATAAAATTTATCGATCGGGTTTAGCATTAGGGGATGTATTTCCCTCTTTCCTTCTAATGAGCATTAATACTTACAGAACTATCATGAGTTATGCACTAGGGGGGAAAGGTCTTCTTAAATATAAGAAGCAAACATTATTGAAAACTTCTAAACACACTGTGTATCTTTCTGTCCGCCAGCCACGTGTACCAAGTTAGCATTCTTGGCATAAAGAAGAGAAACCAACTTAACTATGCAGAAAAGACAATTGTTGGGAGAATAATGGCTCTTAGACAGAACTGATGTGAAGGCTAAACAACCAGGCTCGGAGAGCAGACAGGGACTGAGGAAGGCAAGGGGGCTGGAACTTCAGCCAGGCCCACGCCCACAAGGAGCGTCTAATTGGGATGCTTGCTGGCCCTGCCAGGACTCCTGATGTTGCCCTGCTGCCCTGGGACTAACAGGGAACACCACTGCCCCAGGAATGGATTCTGAGCTCTCCCTTGGTTCTTTTATTATTGGTTGGGATTTAGGTCCCAGGCTGGAGCATCTGTCTGCTCAGCTGACCGGGAACAGTGAAAGTCTTCCTGCCCCAGCCGCTTTGGCAAGAAGCCGGCTGTACCTTGACAGTCTCAGGACAGAAGTAATGAAGATACTCCGATGCTGGGGCTCCTCCAATGAGAGACGTCCACAACTTACAGGGCTACTGAAGTGATTGACATTATTTATTGCTATATTTATCCTGTATTTAAAATGGTAGGAAAGTGATTGGTGGTGTAAGCCTATTTCCTGAGAGTCAGTAAAATAGAGAAAAGGAAAGTATGTTTGCAAGAAAAACAGGACTGATTGAATTTTGGTAGGTGGTAGTGAGGTGGAGGGAGAGAACATGAGAACAGTTGATGAAAGAAAGGGAGAAATAAAGAGTGATGTTCAGTTTTCTGGTTGGGAGCTTCAGTTAATGACGGTGCCATTTATTGAGAAGGAAGACACAAGAAGAAAGATCACGAAGGTTAAAGGTGTGGGGATAAGATACTGTCCATTGGGCATGTTATTATATATTCATTGTGCCTGTAGGACATCCAAGAGATGAGCATGTATAGTGAGCAGGTGATGATTTGGGCATACAATTGTAAATCTAGACTAACAGAGAATTGTGAGTCCCAAGCATATTGATTGATTGGCATTTAATCCTTGGAATTGAGTGAGATTACTCAGCAAAAACTCTAAATTGGGAAGAGGGTAGGGTTTAGACCATAACTATCGTGACTGTGTGAGAGACAGGCAACCGCAAGGGAGCCCATAATGCAAGTTGAGAAAAGTACTCAGGTGGTCAGAGGAAATGCAAGATAATGTTCATCCTCTCTCTCAGACTTCATAAATGACTTGTTTAAGAACCCGGGTTTCCCCCCTCCTAAAATGTGTATCAGAATCACCTGCTGTGCTTGCTGAAATTTTGGTTTCCTGGACTCACCCCCCAGAGATTCCTACACCACAAGTGCAGAGTGGTGACCACTTCTAACAGGTGTTTCTGGAAATTGACCTAGAAAAACGCCTCTCTAAGAGGCAGAACGAAGTGATCGAGTAAGCAAGCCTTTGGAATCAGACTCGCGTTCGGGTCCTGGCTCTTACCACTCACTGCTAGCTGGTTGATGGTTTTCAGGTTTGTTTTCCCATCAGTGCTAGGAATATAACAAATACTTTCCCTCTCTTAGAGTTACAAGGCATTTATGAGATATGCGGCATTAAATCCCTGGGATATAGAAGGAGCTCTTTGAGTTGTCTTTCTGGCACTTAAAACACCCAGAACCCAGCGGTAATCCTAAAAGCCAGTGAAGAAGTGGAAGGAAATAGCTATCATTAGCCTTATGCATTTTGTTTTATAGAGATCAGCGCCAACCTCTTTTTACCTTGAACCTATTAGAATTAGAATTGTATCAAATTAAGTTAGCTGATTTAATAGAATAGACTTCATTATCTGGTTTCTCCTGGCAGCCTTCAATTCTATAGATATTAAATTCAAACCTCATGATATGGGCAAGGTTAAAGTGTGAATTAGAAGTGGAGGGAAATTTAATAGAGGGACAAACACCTCAAAAATCCTGCAGGCACCAGTGTGTTGTACCATAATATAAAATCTAATACTCAAACGAATGCTGCTAGGTTGTTAAGAAAATGTTAAATTATATTTAAAAGAATGATTTGAGAAGTCAGAGAATTGTATATTTCAGAAAGATTTCTATTATAATTACTAACATTTTAAAGTTTTGGCACTTCAAGTAATAAACTTCTGTGATGAGGGACGTTCACTTAGATTTAATATTTTAGTAGTCTATTACAGTTATGGGTAAATGAAGTTGTATGACTTTGTTTCTCATTTGACTGGCATGTTACTATTTTTTTGGAAATCTGTCTCAAGTTATCAAGTGTCCTTGAAACTATCCCAGAAGGCCCTGTGGAACTAACCTGTATATAAGTTATTATGGATTGCCATAGAATGCTCCTTTTTCGTTGTTTAGAAGAGAGGCTGACGTGAAGAGGGGGGGAGCAGAGTCTTATTTTAGCCATATTCTGCCTATTTCTGTCTTAAGCTTCTCATCTCACATTGGCTAGTTGGAAATATAGTTACTTTATGGTTATGGATTTACAAAAGCTATTGAGAAAGAGCTATGAATTTCCTTCCATTCTCTTCAAACTTTCTGGTACCGCAGTCCTACCTCTACTTGGATGTTTATATGATTAATCATCCTTGACTAGTCAACAGTCAGCTGAATAGGTCTAGGTTTTAGTTTCTTTTGGTTATCTTAACTTGGTTAAACAACACTTTGTTTTGTAGACGTATGACTTTCTTTGGTGGAATAAGTTTTTCTTCTGTTATATCTTTGATTTTTGTATTGGCATTGTTTTATTTGTGACTCTTCTTCCATTTTTTTCCTTTGGTATTTTTGTTAGTCTTCCATATACATCACATTCACTCTTCCCACCTTTTCCTACCTACTGAGGGAGTGGTTTTAAGTATATCTGATCTTGTTTTTCAACAGCGTTCAAATTTTTTAACTTTTTATCACATTAACAATATCATTCTTTTGCTGCTGTATTTTTCATTTCCTTATACGATATTTTCCCATTATTTTAGCACCTTCAGTCCAATTTCTTTCTGTCTCAGCCATTTCTCTCTTATTTTATATTACATTGTTTTATCTTTAATCTCTTTCAGAATATTTTTCTTACTTTATAAAAGATGCAAAACAATTGTCTAATGTCTATTTCTGTTTCTCACAGTCTGCTTCTGCTTTCTATGTCTTGAGTGCTATGCTATGTTTTTGTGTTACAGAATATTTTTTATGGCACTTGTGTTGGTTTGCTTTTCCTGTACTATCCTTGGACAAGGATGTACTATCCTTGTCTCTGTAATCTGGGAGGCTTACGTCCAGATGAGACCAGTGGCTTCTCTCTGGTTCATCTGGCTAGAGGCTGCTCACATTCTCCTTGTAGCCTCTAACAGAAGATCTACTCCATGGTCCCATAGCACATACCTGGGAACTTTGTCTGAAGTGGACCTACTAGACTAAAGAGAGGTCACCTAATCTGGCTGCCTGGTGGTCTTATTCCTCAATAATCTAGCAAGGAAGGTATTCTACTCCCTGCAGCTCTTCCAAGCTCAGTCCTGGTCGTGCTAATTTTACATCTCCCGAGGTAAACTCCCAATCCTTATGCATTTTCCATTCCCGTTCATGAGACATTGCTAAGAATTTTAGAGCCCGATTAGAGCTAGAAAGCATGGGCTTGAGGTCAGATGAACAAAGCGAGTGAAGCAACGGAGTCTTTGTGCAGCAAGAGAGCGTGTCCCTGCACCTGGTCCTGCCAAATCCTATCTTTCCTGGAGAGTTTAAGGAACTCTCTCAAAATCGTCCTGTATAGCTTTGCTATTGTTTCTGACTACGTCCATATCATAGTGAAAAATTAAATCCTTCTGCAGTCTAGTGGTTCATTGACTAATGTTTCTGTAACACTTAAGTGTGTGTGTGTGTGTGTGTGTGTGTGTGTGTGTGTTTCATTGAGAAAGTGGGAAAGGTCTGGTAAGGTGGGAGTAGCTTTTGTTTCCTCATACCTATAATGCTTCTTTGCTTGTTTTATAATAAATTCTCAGTATGAATTTGTTGAGTGAACAAATGACTTAGTTGTCTTGGAGAATTTTAGAAAAACCAACTGCACTTAATTAACCATTAATTATTTTAATATTTTTTTCCCAATATTATTTTTCTAGTTAGGTGTTTCGCAAAATAAGTCCCAGGAGTACCAATTTCATAAAATATTCTGCGGAAAAAAGTTTGATTGACAAATAATTTTGGGACATGCTACATACTGTATCTTTCTCAAAAAAAAATCAATTGCTATGAAAATTATTATTATTATTGACAGAGAGAGAGAGATACAGAGACAGAGAGAGAACTGAACTGGGGGAACTCCCCAGTTCAGCACGTGGGTCTGCAGGGACCGGGGCCAGGATTCGATCCTGGGTCCCCGGCGCTGCAAAGTGAGCACTTAACCCACTGAGCCATCCCGGCTTCCCCTATGAAAATTATTAAAGACCCCAAGAAGGCCTGCACTAACAAAATCGGTTTAACATTAATTTAGTATTTCCCAAAGTTATGTGATCATAAAAACCTATAAATCCCATAAAAAATACTTTGGGAAATGCTGGCTTAATTTTTATAGTTTTTCTGAACCTCAGAATTCATTATAGACTTTTCCCACAAAGCAAACTTCAAATTTTTAAATTTGAATTGTTCATTCAGTCGTCCAAAGAGTTGTAAGTTATGACTAAATATGATTAGAGTGTTCAGATTTAATGTCAGGAATTCCTCACTCAGATTTTTTTCTGATTTGATGTTCTGAACAAGATGTGATCTTGGTGACATTTTTAAAATGTATGTTACTTCAGGCATTAAATTAGTATATTTAAGAAAAGGAGATAAATATTATTTGGTACTTTGAGGTGAGAGAGCCCTTTACTCTTGATATGGAAGCATTTCTATATTTCTCCCAAGCTCAGTAACAAAGACAGTTGTCCGTATGATTTTAATAGTGTGTTAGTTAGGAAATAATCCTATAGCTGTGCAGCTTTTTCTATCAAAATGGTATAACTGGGTGAAGTATGAAAACTAATTTTATTTTTCGTCTCAGAGTATCAAGTCCTTCCTACTGTGTCTTTAAAATAATATCTCACTAAAGCTCAAGTCATCTTTTCTTTCAACACATCATCATGTGGGATTCAAATGTCCTTCACTACTTTGTTCACTGAGTGGTTAGGAAACCTATTGTTTTGGGTTTTGTTTTGGTAACTAATGCTTCTGTATCTGCTTTGCCACTCCTCTCCATCCAAATACTTAGTTTTTCCCTTACATCTTTTAATAATTAATTGTTTTTTTGATCTGCTTTGCTTTTTAAATTTAGAGTTCACTTCATACCAATTTACGAAAAATTTTTGAAAGAAAAGTTGTGTTTTAGAGGGTTTTGGGATAGTGGGGGTAGAAAGGTAGAGATGAGAATAGATAGTGGTAAATGAAGCCCAATGTGTTTTCAGCTAGACAGAGTTTCCCACTGGCTTCCTAAATCTGAAAGAGCCATAGATTTGTGGAGTGTCTGTCCAGCAAGTTCTGAGTTCCAGTTTTTGAATTTTCCCTACATGGAAGTATCTTATTTCCATTCATCCTTCTGCACATGACCACTATCTGTAGACCTCTTCCTCTGATTCCCTGTGCTATCCTTTTTAAACCCAACCATCCCAAATGCTTCTATAATTTTAGAATTAAAAGTGATTTCTAGAAACATTATTTAAACATTATACAATATGAACAAAAATGACTCTTTTCAAAAACTGACAAAGAAAATCTAAGTAAAAGAAAATCGACTGGGCATTTATACTTACTGAAGTAAATAAAATTCTGACTTTCGTTTTATCTCCAACAGATAAACAACAGAAAGGCGAATTTGCAATAGATGGCTACAGTGTCAAGATGAATAACACTCTTAGGAAGGATGGAAAGAAAGATTGCTGTTTTGAAGTCTCTGCTCCTGATAAGCGTGTCTATCAGGTTGGAGTTTTGAAATTAAGTTGATAAAATGGTCTGATTTCATTTATAAAGACATTAACATTTTGTTAAAACAGCTCTTCCTGACATGTTAATAATGAAGAGAATACTGGTTTTTGTACACTTACCATTCGTTTAAGAGGTAATACATTTATTTTAAAAATTCAGATTAGTTCACATGATATCTTCTTGAAAGAGAACAAGCGAATATGTAATTTATCAGTTACCTCACATGTTGCATTTTGTATCGATCTTAATAGAACTGTGTGATTTCTTAAAAGAATTACAGAGCAGAAAGAGTGAAATTATCAAAAGGAAAATATCAGCATGCTAATGCATATTGTATTGCTGAGGCTTGTGAGAGAAAATGAAGGTAAAGGCATGTATCAGCTTTGCAATTCAAGAGCTATCAGCTAGCATCAATATGGAATGTATGTTTAATAAGTTTTAAATATCTGAGATTGCAGTTGAAAGCCAGTTAATTAAGTTGTCAGATAGTGTGTGGGAATCTGACAAGAACATTTTTAAGAAAACTGTACCCAGCAGTCTAAAGAAATTCATGGGTGTCTTCTAATTGTCAAGGGCAAATTTTGTTCATCAGTTCTGTCTTTGACATTGATGAAGAGAAGCAGCTATTTTTTCCTGCACAGCTGCCAGCTGCTGATCAGAGTTTCAAATCCATCATCCTCTGCTTCAATTACGTAGATTTGTCAAAATTAACTGTACATTATAAGAAGCATCCTTGCAAGAAAAGTATCACTAGACATGCAAAGAATTACTAATGGTCTTAAAGAAATGATAAGAATGTGACGTACCTTTTATTTCTACTGTGGTGATTTTTCTGGTAATTGTTTGTTTTCTACTAGTTCACAGCAGCTTCTCCCAAAGATGCCGAAGAATGGGTACAGCAGCTGAAATTTGTATTACAAGGTAAGAGCGATCGACTGAACAAGTTATTGCAGGCTTGAAATACTGAGTAAACGGAATGAGCTGGATTTTCATGTATAAAAGCTTCCTGAATTTCTGTGAGAATGTCCATGGGAACATGACTAATATTAACACAGACCCCTGCCTTCAGATTTACAGAACTATTCTATGAGTAGCAATTGGCTACTTTGAAATTCACATATTGAGGCAACACTCAATTTTTAAACATGTGTAAAGCTAAGGATATAGCCTATAAGAATGTTGTGATTTTATAAAGCTCCACTGATTTATAAAATAGGGGTTGCAAGGCCTCTTTTGCATTCTTTAAAAATGTTGCTTCCTGAAATGTGTTTTGTAGATATGGGATCTGATGTTATTCCTGAAGATGAGGATGAAAGAGGAGAATTATATGATGATGTGGATCATCTTCTACCAGTCAGTGGTTCACTAGCAAGCAGTCAGCCAATTGATGAAGAAATTTATGAAGAACTTCCAGGTATTTATTATCTGGTGATTTTGTTCAAGGATTTTGGGGCTTTCCCTTTTTTTTGTTTTTTTTTTTAATGTCATCCAGTTGACAACTTGAATAGAAAATGATGTACTTTTAAGAACAAGGACAAAGAAAATCTTCAAAACTCTGTTTTACGAAAAGGGTTCTGCTTGAGACATTTCAAGTGAGTGGATGCACACTTCTGAAAAGTGAACGGAATGTTAAAATGAAGCAAATACAGCCCTACTCTCATGGGACTTTTGGCTCATTAGCATTGTTTATGCTACATAACTTTTTAATTAAAAAATTGACTTGCCTTACGGTTTTTTCCACCAACTCACACATCATTTTTTACTTATACATCTTGGAACTTCCATTAACCAGAAGTTCTATGCGTGCCCCATATGTCAACAACTTCTGCCTCATGTGTCCCTCCTGGCTGTAGTGGGTGATGGCATTGTCTTGGAGCAAGGTTGCTGAGCTGTAAACAAAGGCTCTGGGAGGCTCGAGGTTTTCTTATGTGATACTTTATCATGAATATGAATAAACTTTTTTATTCTACATTTTCAGGCATCTGTTATGTAACATAAAATTAATTGTCTTTTAGTTGTTCAATTTGCAGTTTTGAGGGTCAACCCGAAACAGAACAATAGGCATCTGGAATTGAGGATACTTAGAATATGAAAATATTCAGGGTATTATTGCATGGCTAATACTCTAGGTTGAAATGAGCCTTTTCCTTGCTATTAAAAATAGTCGTTAGAGAAGGAACAGGGATTATAAACAACATAAGTGGGATTTAACTAACATCTCATGTAGAGAGGCTTTTTTTCCTCTGAATAGTACAATTTAACAACATGGTGTAAACCTTTAGAGTTGATTTCAAAAATACTTACTTAACATATTCCAGATTAATGTACAACTGTTATTTTTAATGAAGTCAGTAGAGCATAATAATTAGCACATGGACTTTACAGTCAAAAAGTTTAAATTCTGGCTGTACCATGTACCTCAGTGATTTTAAAGCCAATTTCTCCATCTATAAAATGGAAATAGTGTCATGGATGGAGAGAATGAGGTAACGTACCTAAAGCTCTTAGCCCAGTGCTAACTAAGCCCATAGCAAGCCCACGACAAATTGAACATCATTATTGTTTTCATTATTGTATCTGTTAAGTTCTTGCAAGTGCTTATATGAAAGTATAATAATTATTTTATGAACAAGTAAGAGTTAATGATTTTAATGCTATTATAAATTCAAGATATAGAAACTACTCAAAATATGCAACTATATATTGTCTTTTACTACCCTAGAAGAAGATGGTTAGGATAAAAGCATACTTTTGTGGGGAAGAGTAATCTGTATATTTCTCTCATTTTAATGAGCTGCATGTTTATGGCTCCTTCCTTTCTGGTTTATCCTAAGGAGATGGCACGGACTCAGATAGGGAAGGGAATTCTCTGCCTGCCTGCTTTTGGTCATGCTGTATCATTAATGCAGTTCTTTTCATTTTTAAAATGTTCGTAAGAGCTTGTGAGAATAGATAGATACTGGTGTAAAGTGGAAGTGTGTAGGACCTTTAAACACACTGCTACCGTCATAGGCATTTCATTTCTTTAAAGTCCTGCAGTGAATGGGTTCCATTACAATCATTGAATTAACTGTTAATTAAGCTCTGGGTTTCTTCAATGAGACCATTCTCTCCCACCCTCCCTAATAAAATATTGGTAAGAAATCAAGGTCAAATATACATAGTCATTTTCATAACAAAGACGTAAGGAAAATCTTCTGTAAGTAGCTTGAAATCTTAGAAATATGCAGCATCTTTTATTTATATTCTCACCACAGATGTTCTTCCTCCCCCCCCTTTTTTTTTTCTTTTTTCTTTTTTGGCCTGGGGCCATATCATTGTTGGAAATAACTGGTTACTCTTTAAGTATTTCTTGCTGTGGGATTGGAAGAAACCTAAGCTGCTCTGGGATTCCGTGGCCCCTGCCTGAGATCCCGGTTGCTGTACAAAGTGATTTAGCTCCACAGAGCCCGCAACTGTGCCCCAGGGGAAGGAAGTTGGTGCAGGCAGCTGCAAAATGCCTAGTTCTTCTGTCTTCCCCAGTGGAACCCAGCTGAAGTTCCTGGAGTTTGAGCTAGTCCCTACAGAGGGGAGTTTTCTTCGTGAAAGCCTTACCATTGTCTCTTAGAGTTAGAGCTTCTATTTGATTAAGTATCTAAAACTAGAAAGGTAACTTTTTCCATTTAAAAACGAATCTCTCTTTCAGGATAAGAATTAAGCTCATTGCTTTCACTTCTGTAAAGTAGGAATATATAATTTTGAGAGGAGGTGAAAACAATGGAAAAGCATTGACTACAAATTGTTGGTATTTGTCCAGTTCTCTACAAAGAACTACATTTCTCAGAAATCTTGACTGGTTAAGTTCCCAGAATTAATTAATACTACCATTTCAACATAATTTTCTGTCAATTACACATAGTTGAAAATTAATCCTCTTGGTTGAAAGATGAAGCATAGAAATGCATTTGAAGAAAAATCTAAGCATTCAACATGTTACTGTAAATCACAAGTTTTTTTATTTTCCTGAGAAAGCTCTTACTCTAATATCTTTTAAAATGTAAAATAAAGCTGCAGTGCTTAAGTCTCAAAAGGAAGAAGAAGAAAACATTATTTAAAAAATTGTATTTCAACATGTTCCATGAAAAATGTTTATAATTCTATGGGAGTGTAAGTAGTTTCATCGTAATTGTTTTTCAGCTAGAATATTCTAATTTTATTACAGCAGCTTGTCTTTAATTTCTTGTTCATTAATTTTTAACTAACTTCATAAAGGAATAAGAATAAATTTGGAAGATTTTTTTGTGTTCAGGGGATTTATACATATGTATAGAATAGTTGAGAGCGTGCCATTTCTGGGGAGTAGTGAAGGTATTTGGCTTTTTTTCAAATACCCTTAATGCTTTGATACCTTGTATGTCTCAGTACCTATTAGCACAGGCCAGTCAGGTTTGCTTACATTGTGATATTCCTAGAGCATACTTATGCTAACATATTGATCAAAGTGCATTAAACTGTTTCATAACCCAGTAATGAGTTCATTTGGCTTAGCATGAATTTCAGAAGTTATTGCTCATTCTTTCATTAAAAATACAGAGGAGCATTTTTGTTTGGTTTTGAATCTGGAAAGAGGAAAACAATACTTGGGCAATTGCTGCCAAAATCAGCCCCTGTTGCTCTTCTCTTCTAGTTACTATGCCACCTGCTTTCTCTTCTTTTTCTTAATGCCAGGAAATTACACAGAAGCAACAACAACAAAAAGATTTTTCTAGATATAGACTGAATAAAATTGGCCCAGTAACAAGAATGGTAACCTCCCGTTAGCCTGCTAGATCTGTAGCTTTCGGGGAATCTGGCAGTTGGACTGGAGGAATGGGCTGTATGAAACAGGAAGACAAATTTCCAATTCCATTAGCCTGTTCTTTTAAAGTCTTAATTCATTCTTTTTTAAATGCAATGACAGATTAAGCTATTCTGAGCCAGGAAAGGAGTCATTCAATTGTATTTTAAATTTATTCAGTCTAACTATCTGTATCGATTATGGGATATACAGCAAAAAAAGCAGCTGTAATTTTTTTCAATGAAACTGCGATAAATACATAAAAAAGAACAGTGTTTGGGTACTTAAATTTGGAGTAGTCTCCAGCAAGTGAGCAAAACTGCTAACTTAATCAATAAGTGGTTACAACCCCCTGGCCCCAAATGCATTTGAGCTTTATTTTCTTGTTGAATAATTGTCACGCATATTACCAAGTTAATATCAAGATTTTAGGGGATTCTGGAGTCTCTGGTATTAGCATCATTATAAGGGATAGTAGGTTCTGGTTTCACCAAAGAATTTTTGTCATTCCTTTTTTTAAATGCAAATGCAAAAATGCCAGTGGCTTTCAGAGAAGCACGCATATTCAGTATTTTCATATTGCTAGTGCATCCAGCCTGCTGGCATGCTTTTTTCTCAGACTATGGTACTGAATTATAAAGTGATTAAGTGTGGCGATACTGTGTCCTACTACATGGTATGGTAGTTTTTCCCAAGTAGATAACGAGATTAGAGTCCATTTTTTCGGATGGTTTTAGCTTTGAACTCTGCTGAGAGGGGGGTTATCTGAAGTTATAGAATATAAGAATAACATTGATAAATTAGGGTCACTGCACACATCTAATTGTTTGTTTATATTTTTCTCTTTGCTGAATAGAAATGTGATTTTAGTATTCTTTATAGAGTTGCCTATTTCGTTACATGGCATGAAGCTTTGGAATACAGTTGTTCCTGTCAGGTAGCTGTTTTCTACTTTGCTGTTGACATTGCAAATGAATTCTTTTCATTACAAGAGGTGGCTTAACGCATATTAAAATCTAAAATACCTGTGTGCATGCAAAACCTATTTCCATTAGTAGAAACATAAATTTAGTTTTACCTGTTTTATAAATTTCTTTGCTGAATAGAAATGTGGTTTTAGTATTCTTTATAGAGTTGCCTATTTCGTTACAGGGCATGAAGCTTTGGAATACAGTTGTTCCTGTCAGGTAGCTGTTTTCTACTTTGCTGTTGACATTGCAAATGAATTCTTTTCATTACAAGAGGTGGTTTAACGCATATTAAAATCTAAAATAGGGGAAAGCCGGGACGGCTCAGCGGGTTGAGCGCTCGCTTTGAGGCCACGAGGACCGGGGATCGAATCCCGGCTCCGGCCCAGGCAGGACCCACATGCTGAACTGGGGAGTTCCCACAGTTCGGTTCTCTAGCTGTCTCTGTCTCTGTCTCTCTCTCTATCTGTCAAGAGTAAAATAGAAATAAATATGCACT
>PVKE010028356.1:0-20981 GCA_004027555.1 Craseonycteris thonglongyai | reverse complement strand
CACCAGCATTATGGACACACTCAATGGTTTGGTGGTTACCAGGAGAGGGGGGAGAGTTGTGGGGGGAGGTGGGAGTGGGCACCAGATATAAGGTGATAATATTTATTGAATTGGTTTAATGAATGGATAACCAGGATTAAGTACCACTTAGTGAAATTAATGAAGTCCACAAAGAAATAGAGTTGAAAAACTGAGGATTGCAAGTCAACTCCTCAGATATAAAAAGATGTTACCACTCACTTGCTTTTGACTAATTCCAAAAATAACTATTGCTTTGGGGTCCATTCAAGTTCTAATTTAATTTAGGTACTAAGAATATATTGCACAATTGCAAGGCTATGCAATAGCTCTTTAAGTTGGTTAACTCTATAATAAGCCCTCTTGAATAAATCCTAGAGGAACAGAGGACATCTGTGCAAAGGTTGCTGGGAAAGTCTAATCTCATGTTCACATGACATTAAGATCGCATTCTTATTTACCACCTACTCAAGGGCACTGTGTATATATTAAGATCAAAACACCTTTCCTCTGTGATTTGCTTGTCTACATGAGGTTCCCCAAAACAGTGAGACAGTATTCAAGCCTTGTTTGTAGATGATTTTGCCATAGTTTTCAAACTAACCAATAAAGACAGACTTCTTTTTTTTTTTTACTGACAGTACATATGGGGCTAATGTCTATGACATTAGTAGATTTCAGTGTGTAAACTTATTTTAGTTCCACCCTCACATACTGATTGATTGATGCATTTATGGGTTTATTTACTTATTTACACCATTCAAGTTTCCAGGAAGACAAGATGACTTCTAATGTGTAACCATAATCCCACTTCCCTTGCCTTCTCTTGCACAACATATTCCAGGGCTCTAATTCAGTCTGAAGTAGCTAGAGAGTAGCAAGCTGGTTGGCTGTTTAAAACCCCCAACCTGTTTAATGTGATTGCAACCTGGGTGATGTGATGTGTTTACCCATCAGTTCATATAGCCCACTGACAGCAAATAGCAACTTTGCTCATCAGTATAGTTGGGAGATTTGACAGATGACAGATGTCAGTTGGAGTTGGCTCTCTCACACATGGCGGCCCAATCACCAGGCGCTCCCCAAAGGTGGGGACAAGATTCCAGCCAACAGATGGCTTTGCCTGTTTTGATTAGGTGATAATTAAACATTTTGGCTGGAAATCTCCTCTTTAGGTTACCCTTAAGAAGTTGTCACTTAATCCCATATGATTTTCTCCAGCTCCAAACATTCTTTCACACTGTCATTCAGGCACTTGACAGAAGTTCACACAAGCACATATCCAGAGATTCTGATCAAATGAACTCCAGAAAATTGGAAGATGAAACTAGAAATAAATAAATTTAGATAATACCTGTAGGAATGTCAGATTTATTTTTTAGGACAAGACTCATTGTTTCTTTTTTTAAAAAGGTGCTCTAAAAGGCACTTATTTTTCTTACTGCATCCTTTGTAGTATTGATACTATATATGTTTCAAGAAGAGGGTTCTTTTCTCAACTGGGATTCTCTGATTATTTGTGTAAAAAAGTCGTGCTATTTAGGATTGGATTCTATAGTCGCACTGTGAGAGGGCCTGTGATTGGAGGAAACAACTTTGTTCATATGGAAAGAAAGGAGCTGTACTCCTCACCTGAACACTTCATTCAGCCCCTGGATTCTCCGCTTTGGTTTTTGTTTGTTTGTTTTGTTTTGCTTTCTTTTCGTTTCACAGAATTTGTTTTGTGAGAGATTCTTCTGTTTCACCAATATAAAAAGTATTTTAATGTCCCATATATATACCCAATGGAGGAATACAACACATAGTTTAAAAGGCTATAAAATATTTTGACATAAAAAAGTGGAAAGCGCCACTAAAGGGTGAAGTCCTGTTTGTTTTGTTCTTATGTCCTAGTAAGGAAGTAACATTCCCCAAGATAAATGGTAATGTTTTTCTTTTAAATCATGTTGAATAGAGGTTTTCCTAAGGGAAAAAAAACTACTCATATCTCTTCAAAAATCTGAATATCTTTGTATCAGTGAGCACTCTAGAGAAAAAAAAAATTTAACAAACTCATATCAATGATTTATTAGAGGAAAAACCTGCTACATATTAAATTATGATGATCAGCATGCTTGCTTTCATCAAACCCTGTGTTTTACAAATCTTCAATTCCAGTGTTTTTGTTTTTGCTTTTTTTCCTTAAAGAAAAATTAAACACATAGGACCACAATCCATAGAAACGCACTTCTGGTATTATATTATATATCTGCTTCTTGTTCATGTTATTACCAACAGTTGGCCACACTCCTCACATCTGCAGCGACCCACAGTTCATTGATCACTGGCATGATGAAACATCATAGCTTCCACGGTTGTTACCACATGTGGCAAAGATGTGTAGAATGGGGCTCTCCATCTATAGGTCAGGGACAAGATGAGGAGGGATACAGCTTCCAAAATTGACATCATCCCAAGCCAGAGAATGCTATCAGGGCCTGTTAATTGTACAACATGTGTGCAAATGCTTATTGTATTTCAGTATCCTTTATGCACTATATGAAGTTTACTCAGGAGTTCTCACCTTTAGGCTAATGTTAAAAGCCTTTGGGAGTTTATGCAATTTGCTTTAGTAATGGTCTATGTAATCCATGTATTTGTGATCTACCCACTTGAAAGTCAAGTCATTAGAAATCATATTGAAAACTAAAGTTCAATGATTCACTCTGTTAATTTACCTTCAAATGTTCTTATTTAACAAAATCCCCACTTGTAAGAGTCCATAGAGATAAACTGAAGCTATCTATAAATAATTTCTAGATGCTGATTTTTTAATGAAAGCTAGTATAATTCCAGTTTTTAGCTGTTCGCTTCTGTGAAGTAATAAAGTCTGATAAAGCAGATACAATCCAGGCTCGGTAACCTTTTAGCCCTACTGCCAGTATGACCCTCTGCCGGTATGAGTTCTCCCATGAACAGTGTCTGCCTCAAGGATCAGAGTGCAAGTAACTTATTAGGAAGTGCTCATAGGGGCTGGGAAAGCAGGATAGAGACAGGGATGAAACCGGGCAAGGGTGGAATCTCAGATGAAGACCCAGACTCCATGGGATTCTACAAGGTTCTGGGGAGTATGTCATACTCTGGTGTTTCTACTTCCATACCAGTGGGGATGGAGGGCATTTCTGGCTCTCTTTACCTGTTGGGGAGTGAACCAAGTAGCCAAAGTAGGCTCTGAGGGTGGCACATGTGAGCCATTAGCAGGCAGTTCATAGAAGCTGGAAGAAGGATACCCAGAACCCGTGAAGGACAGAACAGATGCTATGTTACCTGGGAAGAAGTTGGTTGGGCACAAACTGCCACTGTAGTGACACTCTCTGAAGACCAGGTTCCTTACATGTAAGAAAAAAAGTGTGTGTGTGTGTGTGTGTGTGTGTGTGTGTGTGTGTGTGTGTGTGTGTGTGTTGGGAGTGGGGGTTACATAAAAAGACAATGTGTCGGGAGGATTAAATGACATAATATTATGTGAAGTGCCCGCCACAATATCTGAAATACACTAACCAATTAACAATCATTGCTTTCTCCCCGTGCTTTTTAAAGGAAACTGCTTTTCTGTATCATTCCCAGCTCAGAAATGTTCCAACGTTCCTTGTTCTCCACAGAAAGCACCTTGTTTCAGCATTTGAAGTTGTTTACCAAAGTGAATCCAACATTTTTACCAGCTACTTCACAGAACAGAACTGTTAACCTTAAGCGGTGGGACCCCACAGAGTCCATAAACCCCATGAAATTATGTGGGAAATAAAGAATGCACCCTTTTTTAGAAAAAAAAAAAAAGGACCTGTTGCTTGGAAAAAGAAGGTGCTGTTGAGCTCAGCTTTCAGGTCACATATTTCTTGCCGTGACTTCTAAAAACCATTTGTACCTCAGTTTTTTCATCTGGTAAAGGGAGATCTTGACCATGAAAACTCATGGGGTTGTGAAAATTAAATTAGTTGGTAAAAAGCATTTATATGAAGAATAGTGTATGGCACATTGAAATTATGTGTTACTGTTTAGATTACTACTGGTATTGTTGTTATGGTTACTATTATCACCATTGTATCATTAGAGTCTATGGTCAAAACATGTTTGTGAACTCCTGCCCCTGAGTAGTAACAATGTTGGTTTCCCGTGCTGTTCTCTAAAAACCCTTCTACGGATTGCTACATTTGTGCTTTTGCTCCCAGCTAACTTCCCCTGAAGACTCCTCCTCCTCACACACTTGCAACCCATTCGGAGCCAACTTCTCCATCCACCCTCTCTGTCTCTGGCCCCAGTAGGCTGGCTCTGCCTCCTCTGCATCCCTCTCACTGACATCAGCTGTAATCCAACACTTCTTAGGCTACTGTCAAAGTTTCCAATTGTGTGTGTCTTGTCCCTTGTAAAAATCAAGCACAGTGGAAGCCAGCTCTTGCTTATGACCTGATGCTCTTCTCATCAACAATCTCATAGAGCCAGTAAGTCCTAAATATGCAGAGTAGCCACTCAAATTCTATGTGTTCAGTGAATCCTTTTAATGTAGTTCATGCCTGCTACAGGATTTTGTATCAAACAAAGAGTAGTGAATTAGTCTTTTAGGATGGGACATGAACATTATGGGTGCCTCACAGGATGCCTGGCACATAGTAGGTGTTCAATAAATAGTATTGACTAGATAAATTAATCATTAGAAAACTTGTATTTAAATTATTATATTTTGAGTGGGTACCAACATTAAATAAATTTTATGGCCTTTTTATTTATTAAAATGTATTAAAGGAACAAAAGTGTTATTTCCATCACAGTCATGGAGAAGATAAAGTATTAAAGTAGAACTGGAAGTAAGAGAATAGACTTCTTTTCTACACAAGGCCGTTTCTGAAGTAGTAAGTGTCACTAACTATAGCAAGCTATTGCAGGCACTGAAATAACAGTTGCTGTGGGGCTAGTTAATGATACCTCGTTAGTGATAGAAGATAATGAGATGATAAGGGCAAGATTCATTGACCTTTCAAAGGCTTTTGATTTACTAAATGACACTGTTGGATAAGTTAATTAAATCTGGCTTTTTCTCCTACAGTGATGGCTGGGCTCTGATCTCATTTGATTAGTAAGAAAAATCAGGCACTGTTTGAAGGCTATCTGCCTGATTTATTACTATTCCTATCTGATGGTGCCTTAGGGCTCAATAACTAATTGACTTTATTTTATTTATCTTAAAATTATGTTCGTGATGCTAGAGATAAGCCAAGAATTTACTTATAGGGCAATGATAATACCACTTCAAATAATGCTTCCTTTCGTGTCCCAGAACTTAATATGTTTTTCCATCTGAGTCACTACATTTGCCAACAAAGAAGATTCTGAATGATAAGCTTACTGATGGTGAAAACATTGCTTGGTGACAAACCCCTCTGATACAGATGAAAGCAAACTAATCTGAATCTAAGAAAAGCAGAAAGGCAAGCAGTTTAGTATAGTCAGCAAGTCTATTAATTGTCAGTTTCCAGGTAATTTGCTGCATGTCCATACAACTCTGTTTTAATGGTGATAGCTGGGCATTTTTTCCTCAATAAATACTAGTTTGATGTGCTAAACCAAGTCCTGCATAGAAATAGAGACTACTTAGTAATGGTAAAAAATAACTACATTTATTTTTAAACTGAGGCATATATTTTAAACATTCGATACCTATAAAAGCTTATAATTTTATTCTTCATTGCATTTGAATTATATTCTTCATTGACTGTAGTTAAATATAAAGAGTGTAAAGCTATCGTCTTTTTAACTAAAATGAGTTTTCTTTTTAGAACTTGAAAGTTTAGACTTATTTCCCTTAGATTTTCAAAGGCAAAACTGTAAATAGTCATTTAAAAAGATGAGCTGAACTCTCAACTTGAAATAAGGATGAAATAAATCACAATTAATAGCTAGAATTTATAGGAAAAATGGGCTTCTGAGCTCTTTATTACATAATAGAGAACAGCACAGAGTTAAAAGTCTATTAGTAACATATACCTAGCATATGACCCACAGCCAATCTACTCCTACATGTATACACAAATGTTCATAGATTTATTTGTAATAGCCCAAAACTGGAAACTACTCCAATATCCAGTAACAAACAAATGGATACATATGTGACTCATATATGCAACAACATATTATAAATGAATCTCAAGCAAATTGCAGTGAATGAAAAAAAACAACAAACCAGCCAATAAAATAGTACATACTGTATTATTTCATTTGTAGAGAGTTCCTAAAACTCCAAACTGATATATAATGAGGAAAATCAGATCTCCAGTGTTTGCCTGTGGTTTGGAGTAGGGTGTGGGGTGGGACTGGTGGGAGTTTAGAGTGTATATTAGTCATGGTTCTCCAGGGAAACAGAACCAACAGGATGTGTATAAATATAGACAGAGATATAGATAGATGATAGATAGATAGATAGATGATAGATAGATAGATGATAGATAGATAGATAGATAGATAGATAGATAGATCGATTTTAAGGAACCAACTCACATGATTGTGGAAGTACAGGTCTAAAATTTAGAAGAAAAAGCTGATGTTGAGGCTCAAGTTGAAGGTCAACTGCTGACAGAATTTATTCTCACTTAGAAGACTTGTCTTTTTTATTTAAGCCTTCAAATGATTAGATGAGGTCCATCCACATTATAGTGGGTGTTCTGCTTTACTCAACATTTATCAATTTAAATGTTGATCATTCAAGAAAATATCTTCATGGAAATATTTAGAATAACATTTGACTATATATTTGTACACCATGGCTCAGACAAGTTGACACATAAAAGAAGCCACTACAGGAAGGGACAGGAGTGAGGATTAAAAAAGAGCATGAGGAAATTTTGGGGGTTATAGATATTCTGATTATCTCAGCTTACTGATAACTTTATGATCATGTATATAAGTTAAAGTTTATTACTCTGCACATTACATATACATAATTATTGTGCATCAATTATATTTTAATAAAGTTGTTTTTAAAAGAATAACAGTCAGTCTTAAAAGATAAGAGCTAAGTTAACTTGTCAGAGATGTGGAGGGAGAGACCCCCAAGGCCTTGCCTACGCCTTAAATGACTTCATAACAAAATACCCATCAGATTTTTTGGATAGATACCCAGAAGAGAGACTGCTCGGTCATATAATAACTCTATCCTCAATTTTTGAAAAACTTCCATATTATTTTCTGTAGTGGCTGTATCCATTTACCTTCCCACCAGCAGTGTATGAGGCTTCTTTTTTCTCAATAACCTCTCTGGCATTTGTTATTATTTGTCTTGTTGACAATAACCTTTCTACCAGGTGTAAGTTGGTATCTCATGGTGGTTTTGATATGTATTTCTCTAATTGCTAGTGAAGTTAAGCATTTTTTTTTATATATCTGTTGACCATTTGTGTATCTTCTTATAAAAAGTGTCTGTTCAAGTCCTCTGCCCATTTTTTTTTTAAGATTAATTTAATTTTTTACAGAGACAGAGAGAGACAGAGAGAAGGGGGGTGGCCCAGAGCAATCTTCATAGTGGAACATCATCAGGTGTCTATATGGTTTTGTTCCACACAGGTGGGAAGGGGCTGCACAGGCAGGAACTGGGCTGGGGGCCTCCTGCACGGGAGGCATAGCCCCTCGAGCCAGGGTCTGAACTGGAGGTGGAGAACCGAACTGGGGTCCTCCCACGTGGGAAGCACACCCCAGTTCAGCATATGGGTCCACACAGGCTAGGACCGGGATTCGATCCCCAGGGCTTCAAAGAGAGCTCTTAACTGAGCCATCCCGGCTTCCCGCTCTGCCCATTTTTTAATTGGATTTTGTTGTTGTTATTATAAAGTTCTACAAGTTCTTTATAAATTTTGGATATTAGCCCCTTATCGAAGGGGGTGGGGTCAAATATATGGTGATAGAAGGGGAACTAACTGAATGGTGAGCACACAATGCAACATGTAGAGATGTTTCATAGAATTGTATACTTGAAACCTATATAATTTTACTAACCAATGTCATTCCAACAAATTTAATTATAAAATAAAAAAATATATAGACAGAGAAATAAAATTTTTATGTGTGAAAATAAGCTATGCACAATAATGATTGTCCTCAGGTTCTACTTTATAAAAAGAAAAATTTTACATGGTGGAAAAACTAAGTATAAGATAAACTGTACTTTTGAGAATTCTCAAGGAAAATTGAAGATTTCAGATTTGAAGTATGAACTATTATCTTTAGAAAAGTAGTTTTCTAAAATCGCCAATTTTTTGGTATGTGATTTTCTGGTGCTCTGAAATAGATAAGGGCATATCATACCCTAGAGTACAAATTCATATTGACAGGGTCACTGTGTGCCAATGGATAGTGACTTCTGGTAAGATAATTAACTCTTAACTGAAATGCTTCATTTGTCTTTTCTTTTCTCCCCCAACCTGCTTTCATCCCTGACTGGTAATTGGTAGATAATTATTTTAGTAGCAAAACAAACCTTCAAAGTATACACTCTTTCTTGTGAAAAAATTAAAAAAAGGGATTACATTTATGTCATGGTTATAAATGCTAATGAGAATCTGAGAGTTGTGTTAAATGAAAGCCTAAATGGTCAGTTAATACTATTTAGGCCCAGTAGACTCAGGCATTAAAAAAAAAAAAAAAAAAAAAAAAATCAGACATTAATAGTAAAGGGAAGCTTTAAAATAATAACTAAGTTGAATTTTAAAATATTTTGTTTTTAAGGGTTCTCTAATCTTATACTTTTGCATTTTAAGTTGATATGACTCCCTACCTGTTGGATCAGTGAAATGTTTCTCCTTCTGGTTGCTTCTTTCATTGATCTTCATTTCTTATAATCAACTCACTGAGTTGACCCAGGTTACAATACCCCCTCAGAATTTTCCTAGTGCTGCAGAGTAAAGATGGGAATCCTTTCAGAAGTCATGCAGACTCTGAATCCTCCTCAACACCATGTTCCAGGAAGCACTGACAATTAATTATAAAGTTACAAGGGAATTGAAACCAACTTCTCATCAGTGCAAATGACAGCTAGAAATGTAGAAAGGTCACCTCTGAAGACACATGGTAGGATCACAGATATAAAATGTAATCATAACCAAGTGCTTCTTTTTCTGACATCTTCCAATTATACGCCTTTCTTAGTCTACATATATAGAAAGGCTCTGCTCTACTCACGTCTAGGAAGCTCAGGTTGGAGATGGGAACTATGCTCATGGGAGTGCATTCTCCTTTTTCTGAGTGGAAAACAGGATTATCTAGCCTATACTTCCAGCAAGGATGCCTGCTTCTAGGAGACACTACACTAAGGTTTCATTCCTTATTAGCATTCTCTATGGGATGGTGGAGTCACTAGCATTAATAACCCAAAGGGGATAGTCACTTGTGAATTCTAAATACCTTTATAGCTATTGAATCATTTATATTTTTTCATAACGCTTCTGTACAAGATTAAGGAGTGGTCAACATTATTACTCCTGCTTTATGTGTGAGGGAGTGGAGCCAGAAGGAGGTTAAATGATTGGTGCGGTGCAGACTAG
Source organism: Craseonycteris thonglongyai (assembly GCA_004027555.1). Taxonomy (NCBI): domain Eukaryota; kingdom Metazoa; phylum Chordata; class Mammalia; order Chiroptera; family Craseonycteridae; genus Craseonycteris; species Craseonycteris thonglongyai. The sequence goes on along the minus strand of PVKE010028356.1, from coordinate 11,403 downwards.
TTTAGGCAGAATTGCATTGGCTTTTATTGTTGCAAATTAGTTTACTTCTCCTGGGAAGTCTTATTCCCTTAAACTCTCACATCCACCACTTTCTAGTTTCTTATTACATGAGAAAACCAGTGCTTCTCTCATAAATGTTTGTCTTCCCTCCCATAACACTGTAACTAGGACTGAGAGAAATGGAATCCAGGCTCTTTTGTTCTTGAGGCAATGCATTTATTGACCGTTATTTCTCCAGCAACACTAATAACCTCAGTAGGACTTGAACTATTTTTTAAATGCAAGCAGAAGCATTCTTTGTATTCCAAGGGAAGCTAAAATAACTGGGGAGGAGGGCCATTTGCATTATGTTCATTTATTTTGTATTACTATAGGGCAAAGGGATACTTTCTAAAATGCTTGTCTGATTTCCCCAAATTAAAATCTGTGTTTCTGAGCAAGCCTTTCCACTTTTACCCAGTATGTGTCTCTTGTGATCACTTCATATCCAGACAGGAGAAAACAACTTCAGTAATTGCCGGCTTAATTGGCAAGCATGGATCTCCAGGCTGCACTTACGTGTCTTGTCATGTCAAGTTGCTAGACAATTCTCGGCTGCTCCAGAGTCACGTTATTCCCAGGACGGGCACTGTGACTTTCATTTTCCAGTCACTGTTAAATCCCACGCTCCACTCCCTCTGATTTCAAGTACCTAGACTGAGAAGTGGGGGGTATGAACACACCTGCAGCCACTTTGCCATGTCACAAGGAGGCTTCATGTGCATGTTTGTTTGCAAACCCCGTTCATGAAATTCATCCACGGATGGTCCTGAGCTAGCAAAGGGTGAGGGGTCCCTCAGGGGACTTCACAGTACACAGGCCCCATCGCGTTATGGAAAAGAACGTGGGCTCAGGATTTTTCAGCAGGCGGAGGATGGAATTGCTTATTGAAACATTATTTGAAATAAAAATAATGAAACCACAAGTTCACAGAAATCCAAGGATTTTAGAGTTGAAAGGGATGATAAAGAACATTTAGCTTAATCCCTTCTTCTAGGAAAAATGTAGGTCTGAGTTCCAGGGAGGTTAAAAGATTTTAAGGAGGATAATTTTGTGTTTCTCTTTGCTTTCTTCCTCCAGGGCTTTCAATATTTTTGTTTGTTTTGTCTGTGTGATGTCTTCCTTGAGAATCAACTCTTATTTACACTTGATATTGGGGTGAAAATTGCAGTCAAAAGGAAGATAATTACCTTTATTTTTGAACTTTACATATGAATGCATGGTGTCTGAGAAATTCACAGTGTTATACAATGAAGCTAGTGCCCTAAGACCACACTAAAGTAAGAATGTAAATTTGTTAGGAGTATTCCAGATTTTTTATTTGACTACTGCCCATGGCTAAGTAAAATTTTCTTTTTTCCTATTGTCTGGAACCTAAAGTTAGACTACATTAAAGTAAGCCTCAACGGAACGAAGTTGATTGTCTGCTTAAACCCACTCACTGATATAACTATATATGAGAACTGTCTGGATAGTATCCAGCCATGTAGTAATGATATGAAAAATAGAGGCATTTATAGCTAGATGTTTTTCCAGACAGACCTTGTATGTGGTCATTTAAAAAAATATTATCAAATAATTCAGGCCCCATCTGTTAACACAGGAGGTGAAAATATCAATAGAAATTCTAAAAATTTGGAAACATTTCTTTCTTCTGCTCCTGGTTCAGCACCTATTTCTAGAATGTCCATTCTACTTTTGCAGGCATTCTTTTTTAGAAATTTGATAAAGCTATGGTTCCTCATAACATATTCACTTGCACAATTTTGTTTACAATTTCTAGAGAATATAAGTAAAGATTTCTGGTCAAGAGCACCTACTATGAATTATTTATAAGAAACCTATTTCATTTTTAGAATCATTTAATAGCTGAACTTCTTCTTAGAGTCAAGCTGAACCAATGGTAAGTCAACTGATATAAAAAAGACACACGAAGGAATGATGGGATAGCTCAGGGGTTGAGTGCTTGCCTCCCAATTGAGTGGTCTGGGGTTCAATGCCTGGCCCTGGCCTGTGCAAACCTCATATGCTGAACTGAAGTGCAGCTGGAAACCACCAGGATGACTCGGCAGTGAAGGTTCGTGCCTTCCATGGAGGAGGCCCCAGAGTTCAGTTCCTGCCCTGCGTGGCCCCACATCCATCTGCGTGGGATGAAAACATGTCACAACTAATGATGGACAACTATGGAAATTGCCCAGGACCCTCCTTTCTGTCTGTCTGTCTGTCTGTCTGTCTGTCTGTCTGTCTGTCTGTCTCTCTCTCTCTCTCTCTCCCTCCCTCCCTCCCTCTCATTCTCACCTTCTCTCAAAACAGTAACATAAATCTTAAAAAAAAAAAAAAAAAAGTCCTTACTAAAAAGAGACTTGGGAAGATTTTGAGCTGGGACCAAGGACCGAACCCAGTGAAAAAGCCGGTAGTAGCTAGACCAAAGATATTTGTAATAACTGAGACTTCTTGCAAATTGGCATAATGAAGACTCATCCATGAAGAATTTGGAGCAACTTAAGGATTATGGCCTCAATGGCAAATACACATAAAAATAAAAATGAGATGAAAAGTTAATGAAATGTTTTAATAAATTTTATTATTTCCATAGGACCAAAAGTATGGGGTGCAGATGTGGTTAACATAAGAAGAGTTTTCTAAAACAACTTTTCATCAAAGGTGAGCCAAAGGTCAAAATAATGTAATTCACATAGAATGTATATATTTCAAGAAGAGCAGAATTATGTGATGAAGTTGCAATGCACACAGAGTTAAGAAAAATAAATGTAGTGCACTGAACCTTGAAAATTCCTAAGTTTACTCTTTGTTTAAATTCCAGAAACAGTTTAGAGGTAGAATCTTGAGAAGCAGAATCCATCAGTTAGATGAGTTTTAGAAGTTTAAAAAATTAAATTTAGGAATCATAGAAAACAGAGGAGTTATATTTCATAGAAGAATACATATACCTTGGTAATTATACAACATGAGGACAAACTGCAAGTTACCAATTTAAAGAGCCATAATTTAATGTAATTATTTATGAAATAATTACTATTTTGCAAAGTGTACTTTGGGCTAGACAAGATAAGTCAGGAAGGACAGTGGCCCCAGTTAAATCTAAATTATGATTTCTACAATCAAGCATATTGAGAAAAAATAATGTACATAAAACTGTCAACACAAGGCACTATTTGATTACTGGCAGAAGAAGTGATTCTAAAAATAGAAAAAGATAAGTGAAGAGAAAAAGAGATCAATGAAGATGTATTTGAGGGGGGAGAATTGTTCTGGAGGAGCTGGAAATTAAATGGATTTAGGATGTAGAGAGGATTGGAGAAGGTAGGGAGAAGGGCCTGTTGTTTTCAGTTTAACCTCATGTTGTATTAAAATAGTTCCCTGCACTTTAAATTGTAGGTGGAAGGAGATTTTCTAATCATTTACCAGTCACTGAACAGCAAGCACTAAGGCATTGAAGAAGTCACAGCTGAACTTCTGAGGTGATAACTTTAAGTGGAGACCAGCCTGCCCACACCCCACCGCCCACTTCATGGCTTTATGGGGTAGCGAATTGCAAAATCAGGGCTTTCTTGAGATTTGGTAATGGGTTTGACCAATTAATTCAGCAAAAATATCAGCCAACAGGGCTGATTGGTGTCATGTTAGACAGAACACTAGAATGGAATGGCCAAATCTGTCATTTTTATGAAGCTCCTATTTTGAAGACATGTAATTACAGACCTCACTTCTTATTGCAGGCTTTGAGGATATCTATCTTAATGAGAGTGAGGAGTGAGGTGTTCTAGGGGCTGAGTGGGAGATAACATTCTCCTCAAGGAGAATGTTTGTCTTCTCCAGTGGAAACTCTTACATGGTTATTTCCATGGAATGAGAAGTGAAAGTGGGGGTGGGGTTGGGGAGCAACAATAGTTTATTATTTATTATTTATTTCTGGGAGAAGAGATTTACAAAGTGAGTGGTTTAGAAGAGTTGTTCCAGAATACGCTCTAGATTTACCCAAACCATGTCAAACAAATAAACACCATTTGTTAGTAAAATGATTTTCTCTGAATTACTTCAAGTGTGAAAATGCTTTGTTTTTTATATGATTTGAACTTGAATTCTCTGATGGCAGAAGTTCCCCGTCACCAGGGCTGCTGGGGAAGAGTTTTATATGTGTACTTCTTTTTATTTTTATTTTTTAAAAATCTAATCTACCTTCTGGTAAACACAGAAAATTATTCTTTCATGTCATTTTACATTCATATGTTTATAAATGCAACCAAAGAAATCAATTATAATATTGAGTATGTCATTCCAACCACTCAATCTCTGGAGATTCAGAAATGCCCTATTGGTCAGTGGAAGCCTACATAGCCCTATTAACCAGGCTCTGAAAAGTTGAAGAGATTTTAATGGTAACAGCTTTGAGAATGTTATTTTTACTTCCTAGTTTTTGTCCCCTTCTCTTAGCAGCACACTTTCAGATGTGTCTTCTTAAGTTCAAAAATACCGTTTTGATTGGGGCTACGCAAATAAGAAGGAAGTAATACTAAGAGAAAACATGTACACATGTAAAATCCCCGAAAGATACCACAGCACAGAGAAGCAGTTCCTGTGCCCTGCGGACAGAATGGAGCAGAACTGAGGGACAGTGTATCTGCTGCCACGATCCCCACCACTCATGAGGGGCCACTGCACACGGGAATTCAGAGCAGAACATGGGATGCAGGCAGTGCAGAGTGCCAGTCGCAGAAAGCTGCATCTCCAGTCTACACTGGGCTGCAGCCACGGAGAGAAGGGAGCCACTAAACACCCAGGTGACTTTTATGGAGAACAGAAACCCCAACATTGGTGGCCAGGGGCCATCTCAGTAAACCCCAAATCTCTGTGCAATTCAGGAGGGGCTGAAGGAATTTGACAATCTCTCAATTCTTTAATCAGAGGTCCTGTTGTTACCACAGGAAAACCTGAAACATTCATATTTTCAGTTCAGGCCAGGATTCTTGGGGGAAAAATGTTTCTCACTTCTCTAATTTCTACTGAGTAATATACAGTTTGGGTTTTGTTCAGTTCTGCTAGGCATTAAGACTCTCTAGGGTTTGAATTCATGAGTCATTTGGCTTTAGTCAGGTTATTTAAGCTTTCTGAGCCTCAGTTTTTGTTTTGTTTTGTTTTTGTTTGTTTGTTTCACCCATAGAGCAAGGACGAAGTAATTACTTCTTCCGCATGTTTGAAGATTAAATGAGGTGTGTGTACAGTGCCTCTCTAATGCAGGTGGTGAAGTCGGTGGCTCATTTTACACGTGTTGCATTGACTTTCAAACTGTAGCCCTTGGTTGGACCAGTATCGCTGTCCTGATGACTCCCATGTTGATATGTCCTGGTCCAAACTCAATCCTAAGATTTAGGCTTATGTACCCAGCTGTCTGCATAGTGATCTGAGAAGTGACAGCATAAGAGAAGGATTAGGCTTGCTTGAGCTCTTCCAACCTGATGGTCATGCACTACGTGGTCTGTTCTTATTTGTTAATTAGAATAATACTGACAATACTTATCTCTGGTATAAGAAGATTAAATAAGTTAGTGTATATCAAATGCTTAACATATGCTTGGTCCATAGCAAGTACAATAAATCCTCACTTAACACAGTAAGTTTTATGACTTTAAATGAAACGATATCATAAATCCAATCTTACCATAAGCTAATGGGTATGAACAAGAGTTAAGTTCCTAGAGTACCTCATCGACATTAGAACAACATGATAGTGAATGAAAGGATGTTATTCAAGGCCCTGCTGTACTCTGTATGTTTTAGATCTAATTATCGCCATTGAATTTTTAGTAGACACCTCATTTTTAAAGCATTGAAACAGAACTATGAGAATCCTGTCTCTCTCAACCCCATTCATTCATTCAGTCAGTCACAAATATTTATAGAGCAATGCTCCAGCCAGACTGGGCATATGGTAGTTTAGACAGATTTTCTGTCCTCACAAAACAGACATTCTAGGGCAGAGACACACAGTAAACAGGTGACTATGTAATGAAATTTCAGTCTTCCCCAGTTCCATCAATAGCCCCACCAGCTAGGATCTACTGCACTGTTAAGTCTCTTGTCTCATTTCCCTCTTTCCCTCACACTGTAGGCGCCCTGTTCCCTGAGTCTCCCCTCTGTTCCTTGAGCGTCCTGGACTTGTTCCAGATTGAACACTTTGCTCTTTTTGCCCTTGGAGCTGTTTCCCATAATATTCTCATGTTTGGCTCCATATTGGCATCCAGAACTAACTCCCAGTACTGTCCTCAAGGAGGTCTTGTGTAGCCCGGCTAACATTGCCCAGCACTCACCCTCAGCGACTCAGCGATATCTCTTTTTCATACCTGCTCACTCTGAAATCATTTATGTTTTGCTTCTTTTGACTTCTTGCTACCAGAATGAAGCCTCCACGGGGGCAAGGCTCTTGTCTATCTCATGTATCACTCTATCACCCAAACCTGCCCAGTGTTTGCCTTGGTGAACACTCAGCAATATTTATAGATGTGAGTTAGTGGCTCCCCTCAAGTGAGTCCTAATCAGTATGTTCACTTAGTCCAGGTCCCTTCTTAAAAGTGGCCCTCAAATTTAGACTTGAGATGATATAATATACATATATATATATGTATTATGTGTGTTAAATGATTACTGGTGATTTAAAGGAAAGCTTTAAAATATTACAAACTGTATTGTCTTGCTTGGGTATATTTTTACTTTTAAATACAAGTGACCTCTGACCTTGCTTCATCTCTGAGATACCTTTCTAGTTACATCAGTGATCATCTTAAATATTTGTAAACTTTTGTCCTTCTCTAAATATTGCAAACCCTAGATTTGCTGTCTATTTTTTGAGAAGGCATAAATGTACCCCTTGATAGTGGTTATTCCTGAACCATCTGTCCATATAGTTATAATGCAGATATCACATATTTAGGTACAAACAATGAGGTTTGGTTCAACATACATATTTAAAATATTTTATCTACCTATCTATAATATTTTATTATATGTAAATTATGTTACATATAAGTGTATTACATTTTTATTATATTAGTTATTCAATCATTTATTAAATACTGTTCTTCAAAGCTTTTGCTCTGTGATAGATATCACGCTCATTGACAAAGATAGAAAGGAAAATGAGAAACGAGTTTAAAATTTAGCATAAGAGATATGTGTGGGAAATACACTATAATATAGCACAGTCATCACACATAGATAAATATAAACAATTTTATAAATAATCACAGGAGGTAACCAAATTTCTGCCTGCGGTGTCAAGGAGGCTCCATTAGGGAGGTATAATCGAAACTGAGCTTTTAGTAGTTTTCTCAGCAAAAAAGGGTGTGAGAAAGGTATGGATGGTGGTGTGCACACATCATGTATGACTTACAGAAGAAATCTACAGGTCTGAGGGATGTGGCCACAACATAGCACATCATGATGACTGGAAATAGATGCCAGAAGAACAGCAGATCTGAGCTGAGTGAATGGTTCTGTTGCATAGAGTTTTACATTTTGTGTTCTGGAAAGCCGAAAGGATATTACAAGCATAGGAGTTTTTTGTTTTGTTTTGTTTTTGTGACGAGAGAGAGAGAGAGAGAGAGAGAGAGAGAGAGAGAGAGAGAGAGAGAGAGAGAGAGAGAGAGAGAGAGCCCAGAGCAATCTCCATAGTTGTATTTCCTCAGTTTTTCAGCATGGTTTCGTTCCACACAGGTGGGTGGGCAGGGGCCATGCAGGGTGAGAGCTGGGGACCTCCTGCATGGGAAACACACCCCAGTTCAGCTTGTGGGTCCACACAGTCTGGGCTGAGATTCAATCCTCAGTCCCTGGGGCTGCAAAGCGAGTGCTTAACTCGTTGAGATATCCCGGCTTCCCCTTTTGGTGAATATTGATTAAAACTCTTTTAATAGTTCAGGGGAATAATACTGGTACTAGGGCCATACAACATTAGAATATGTGGAATAGAGTGGCAAAAAATAAGGACCCACAGAATAGATACAAGTTGGTTGTTATCTAGAAGTTGAAGGTTGCAATTTGGGAAAGCTAGATTAAAAGGAGGTTATTAACTGAGATCCAGAATATAGAAAGCAGAACGTGACTTAAGACACAGGTAAATAGCACTACATAATGCAACCAGTTAGATACAAGATCTAGAAAGCAGAAGAGTAGGGCAAGTGATGTTTTATTCATATAAATGGTGTCTGTAGCCTGGGATGTCCTTCAGAAAATAGAGAAAAAGGCAATAAATATAAGCATAGTGAGGCTATGCTGGGCAGTGGAGGAGAAGTCATGTATAAATTATTTCATGATAAGCTCAAGTTTTACAGAAGTGAAAACTATAAGGGGGAAGGGGGTTGAGGGATAAAGAAATACATAAATACAATGAAAACACTAGGTAACTACCTCCAGAGGAAGTATAAAGTGGGCATATGTAGAAAAGAACATGCAGAAAATAATAGAATTGTAGACTGTTGTTGGTGGAGAAGTATAATGAAAATCCAGAAGCACGTACAAACATCTGATTTTAATTTTGGAGGTCATAGACAATGGTCTCCTTGCAGTCCTTGTCCTTTCTATTCTCTAATGATTTTGTTTTCCCCAGGCTTCCTTTCCTGGGTATCTTTATATTACTCTCCCCTCTCCCTAGTATTTAGTAAATGGAATAGGTCATGGTTTCTTTCAATTAAACTGCTTGTGTGAGAATAAATTGCTAAAAAAAAATCTTCACATGAATATTTAGCCATATGAATTATGATAATTATAATTGTTTGTACATTTGAATCCAGATATTTCAAAGAAAATAATCAGAGACATGAAAAAGATTTCCACACAAGGATAGATAGTCATCAGTGGTGTTTCATTAGCAAAAATCTGAAAAACAGCTAACTATATAATAATAAGATTAAATAAGTTTAACATGCATGTATAATGTGTGAAGGAAGTTTATGTAATGACATAAAAGATATGGTATTAGGCAAAAGAAAAAAGTTTTAAAACTGTAAGTGTTGTATGATTCAATTAAAAATATTTATGTATCCCTAGAGGCAGGCTGGCAAGATATGTATCAAAATGTAAAACATATGGGTTAACCTATGAAGTTGGGATGCTTTTCTTATTTATATGTTTTAAAGTAATGAGTATGAATCAAATTTTTAATGAGAGACTAAAGGAGAATTATAAAATAAAATTAATAAAGGAGAAAATAGAGGTAACTAATTGAGTGCTTTAGAAGACACAAAAGGGGAGATGATCTAGGTCACCTGATTAAAAGTTATATTTTTGGTGTAGGGACGAAATGCTCCTGTCATATCCTGTATTCGAATCCATCACAGAACTCATATCTCTTGGCATTGTATCCCTTTTGTTCAGTTTGTCTTTTTTCAAAGAGCTATAAGTTCCCTGAGTACAAAAGTATTGTGTATTTATAGTGCCCAGGACAGAGCAGAATGGAAAAATTAATAAAGAGAGATTATTCTAGGAGATAAGTGATACTTTCTTCCTGGACAAGAGGGGAGGGTTAGGGTTTATCTTGAATTCCTTTATTCAAATGGAAGGGATGGAAACTGAAGGTGGATTTCAAGTGGAAATCTACACTCCTGTCATTGGGAGGGCAGGCCACCTGCTGAGGAGGAGGGGACCCTGGTGGTAGGGAGAGCGCAGTGTTGAGGAACTTGTAAGGCACTCGCTATGGGGTGGCGTCTAGGATGTCAGTGACTTCAAGGGACAGAAATGGTTCCTCCTGACCTGCGTGACTGCTCTGGCAGGTGGGTCTGTGTGAAAACACGTGGTGTAATTTTTGCTTTGCTCTGAGAATACAGCTGCATCACTTATATATTCCAGAAGGATCTGTGCTACTGTCACACGGTTGCTTGATAGTTTTGCCCATTGCTTGAGAGTGCCAGGTACATTTATCTGGTGTCTACCAATCCCCATGTGGTGCTGGTTGAGAGTCTACTGTAATCTCCCTTATGATTAATTTAATGTCAGCAGATTAGGGAGCTTAATGAAGGCTGCAAATACCTTCCCTTTTACCATAAAACTTAATCTAATATTATTAGGGTGATATTTCATCATATTTATAAGTCTTGTCCATGCTCAAAGGAGTCAGATTATATAGCATGTGGACACGAGGGGTCAGGAATCTTGGAGCAATCTTACATGAAGGGTGACACATCCCATGTTCATTTATGACAGGAAGATTATTGTACTCATCAGTAAAATGTGCATTATAATACCTTAACTCATGTAAGTGTTGTGAGGATTAGGTTACATAAAGCATGCACTTATCAAAGCTTCTAACAACATGATTGTGTTCAGTATGACATAAAAAAAACCAAAACAGAACACTGAACCTATTGAGGGACTTCGTATTGCTTCATATTCCTGCTGCAGCAACACTTTATATATTTTAAGGTCATGATGGTGTTCTATTTCCAACTCTTTTCAGGACTTCTCAGATATATGGAAGCCTCTAGGGGGGATGAAAAGGTGCCATGGCATTCCTTTGACCTACCAATAAGCACTCCAGTCTATATTGTTGTGAGTAAAATTCAAGCATTTAAATTTTGCGGATAGAGTGGGGAACTTGTAATTCATATTCCAGATATTTAACAACCAATGAATCACAAGAAATTTCTGATAAAAAAATCAGAGGTCAGTTTGCTTTCTGGGACTGTATCTAAAGACTCTTTGTGGGGTCAGACATTAACTCTTTAATTACTGGATGATGATGGGGTTCAATGATCTAGGAGTAAGAACCAGGGCTTAGCAGTAGTTGCTATTTACCAATAAGCATAGAGATGTTTGAATATTTTATCAGTTGGTATACAACAAGAGCATACTAGGTGTAGCCTGGCCCTGCATTTAGTTTAAGAATATTCATGTCCCAAGAAAATTCCTAAGAAAGGTAGTCTGTTAAGCCATTGTCAACAAATGCTAGAGACTGAACTATGGGATCTTGGATGGAAAGGCTGTTTCATGCAAATGAATTGATATGGTCCAGAATTTTGTGGTGGGGAAGGGAGGAAAGAATTTCATAACGTAAAACGGGTCATTCTGGAGTCCAGCTAGCTCTCCTCCCCGGTGCCTTGCTCTTTTTCCAGGAATACCTCTAACATCTGTTCCGTGCATTGGTTACACTGCCACAGAGCCCTGGTATTGCTGTTACATACACAAAGCCATGGGAAACCGGCGTTATTAATTAGCGTGCTTGCCGAATGGAACTATTTGCCTCCATTCATAATTCATTGACATCCTTGCTAAATAAATATTAGGGTATTCACTCATTCAAAGCAATTATCTAAAAGAAGCTACTTCCATCACAGGAGTTCATAAACAGAAAGAATC
>PVKE010028355.1:0-20975 GCA_004027555.1 Craseonycteris thonglongyai | reverse complement strand
AGCATGCCTAGAGTTGGCGATTCAGATTTCCAACCACTAAGTGATACAGTCCAAACCTACAGAGGACAAATTAAGGCTATTTTTTCCTGGCTTCTCATTTATTAGATTCCTGTCTTAATTTACCAACTACTTCAAGCAGATACAAAATACTGACAATGTAGATAGTAACATCTAAACCTAGTCTTGTCTAATTTCAGTATATTGCCTTATTTGCCTCAGGTATTAAGTTTTTTTAATGAGATGAAAAGCATTCCAGGTAACTGAATGCAGCCCTATGGCATGCCCTGATATAATCATTCTCTACCCTTATCTTCAATGAAAGTCACCTTAATCCCAATTTTGATATTTACCATCACACTGAGCATGTTTCTTCATGTTTACATACTTGTTCTTTTTAAAAATTGTATCCATTCACATAGTACAGTAGCTCGTATGTGAAATGGCCATTATAGACATGCAGTTTATTGTTTGTCAGTTATACCCGATAAAACTGTTATTTTCTCTTTCTTTTTTAAAGGCCAGGACATAACTTTAAGAAAAGAAATTAAACCACAGACCCCACAATCACTGATAGTCATCCAGGACACTCATAAAACAAGACCCACTGAACCTTCCACCTTACATCATAAGTTTCTGATCATCAGCAACAGATCCAAACAGGGACTCATGCAGCAGGTGCCAGGCCACATCCTCAACAACAGCCGAGTGGCCGGTAAAGATCGCTTTAGCATCCACAATTTTGCCTTCCTTTGGTCCTGCATTTATGTCCCACAGACAGACAGTCTAAAAAAGGAAAAAGCAAGCAAAAGCCACAAGAGATGGAATTTAAATGTTAACATCTTATCTAAAACACCTTTGTTAAAAACAAAACTATTTAACTATATAAACGTTAGTAAACATGAGGAAGAGAAATATAAACAAATGTGAACCTTCACAAACAGTAGCATGTATGGGTGTAGCTTCCATGATCCAAGATGGGGAGGGAAGGAAAATACACTGTAATGGGTACAAGGGGAGACCCAGCATACTGGCAGGCAAAGGTCACTCAGGTTAAGAGTTTCTACCTACATACATTCAGTCAATTATCTAAAATTCTACTACCATAGATTAGATTACACAACATTGAAAGCTTGGTGTTTGGTATTCACTGAACAGATACAGACAGATATGAATGTGTTAAAAATTCATGCTGGGTTTGGAGACTGAGAGTTAAAATTAAAACATACCTCTTAAAATTATGCCAAGGCAACTTAATAGGGAAATATTTGTCTTTTTGACAAATGGAGCTGGGAAAACAGTATTTACATGTAGAATATGCTAGACTCCTATCTCACACTACATACAAAAATTAACTCAAAATGGATCAAATGCCTACATGTAAGAGCTAAAACTATAAAATTCTTAGAAGAAAACAGGTGTTAAATCACTTCTCGGCCATTTGGCTAAGATCAAGTGTGAAAATAGGTGCTAATCTTTGTGATGTTGGGTTATGTAATGGTTTCTTAGATACACTACCAAAAGCACAAGTAACAAAATAAAAATACATAAAATGAACTCCAAATTAAAAACTTCTGTGCTTGCTTCAGGGAACATCATCAAAAGTGAAAAGAACCCACAAAATAGAAGAAAATTCTTTGAAATCATGTATTGCATAAAGAATTTGTATATATAATATATGAAGAACTACAACTCAATAAAAACTTTTAAATGGACAAATGATTTCAATACATATTTTTCTAAAGATACACAAATGGCCAATAAGCACATGAAAAGACACTCAACACCATTAGTTATCAGGGAAATGCAAATCAAAACCACAATGAGATTATCACTCCTCACCCACTAGGATGGCTAGAATCAAAACGACACACTATAACAAGAGCTGGTACATTGCTGGTGGGAATGTGAAGTGGGGCAGCTGCTGTGGAAAACAGTTTGGCAGTTCTTCCGTAAGTTAAACATAGAGTTACCATATGACCAAGTAATTCCACTCCTAGGTAATTACCCAGGAGAAATGAAAACATACATCCACACAAAACTTGTACAAAAATGTTCACAGCATCATTCAAAATAGCCCCTAAATGGAAACAACCCAAATGTCCACCAACTGATAAATTAATAAGTAGTATATCCATACAATGAAACATTATTCAGCTATAAAAAGAAATGAAGTACTGACATATGTTTTATAGTATGGCCCGTGATGGAAGAAGCCAGAAAGAAATGGCCACATATTACACAGGACTACATTTATATGAATTATTAAGAATAGATAAATATATATATAAATTAGTTGTTTCCAGGAGCTGGGGGGGAAGGAGAGATTGGGCGAATGACTGCTTAATGGGTATGGAGTTTCTTTTTGTGGTATTTGATGAAAATGTTTTAAAATTAGTGATAATGATTGCAGCTTTGTGAATATACTAAAACCCATTGAACTGTACACTTAAACATTAAAAAATAAACTAAAGTGTAATTTATATAAATCAGGCCTCACACGCAGTTTCCATTATAGAGGTCCACTTTTACATAATAGGACACTTTCTGCCTACCTTGCCTCCATTCTAAGGCTAACAAAGGACAGTTTGATAACTGTTGCTCTAAATCCTGTGCAAATGTTATCACAATAATCAGCAGTATTACCCTAGAACACCATTCATCTATACAGTGCTCCTTCATTGTGGAGCTGTCTGTGACAATGTCTTTAACTCTCAGTACATGAATAGATTAGGAAGAACAGGTTTCTCACATGGTCATCAGATGCACTTAGGAGATGTCCACTCAAATTAGAATTCCAGGAAAGACCATAGCCCTCCTTCTGGTGGCCTCTTAATCTAAGATCAGGATTGCATTCTCCACTTGGGTCTAAAGAAAAAAAGAAATACATTTACTGCTTATCTGTTTATTGGACCTGGTAAGAGCAAAGTCTCACTGAGAGCCATAATGTTCATTGTGCTTGGAAAAGCACTGTACACACACTAACCCACTGCCACCTTGGGAAGTTTTGTGCTTCATTTCAAATACTCAATGTAAACCAGGTCTTGTGAGCATAAAACTATGGTTCCTTTGCAAAATCTAGTACTAGCTCTAACACAAAATACTGAAAACTATAGCTATCCTACCAATTTGCATGCTAACAACACACCCCACTCCTGGGTCAATTTTTAAAAATACTTTTGAGGTCTGGTTGTTCAGCCCTTGCATGTCTCCTGCAACTACAAATGACCCTTAGCTAGCCCCTGGGAATGTGACTCTCACAAAATTCTTCATGTCACTGAACGACGAAGTTGTGTATGCCCAGAGCAATGGGGCAGGCTGTGGCAGCTTGTCAAGACTTGTAGGCTTGTTTAGCAAGATTCCTGTAGGACTGTTTACAAGGTTTCACTTCTGGGGCCCTGAGTTTCCCTTACCATGGCTGGTTTAGAGAGTGAGATGTGCCTACTGACTAGACCTCCATAAAAACCCCAGACCCTGAGTCAAACAGGCTTTCCTGGGCAGAGCCACTTAGCATATACACCTGTGGTTTGCTACTAGAGAGAAAACATGTTTTGTGTGGCCCCAGTGGGGAAGGACTCACAAGCCTGTGCCTGAACTCTCTGGACTCTTTCTAATGTGTATCTTGAACATCAGAAGATACATGTGTGTCTTGCTGTGAGGTCCTTCTGTTAAATAAATCACTGAACTTGAAGGGTGGTTATGGAATCCACAAAACAATTTTTAAACTTAGGATATACTAGTTTGAATGACCTTATTTTATTACTACGTACCTGGCTTAGCAGGGTGCTTCGTATAGTCAAAAACCAGCACATCAGAAGATGGGGTCTTGGTAGCAATGATGTGAGGATTCTGTGGCATGTAACGAGCACGGTTTACTTCTCCTTCATGGTTAATTTTAATTTCACATTCAATTTTTCCTGTCACGGAACCAAAGCCACCAAATTCTAATGTGAGAAGAAAGAAATAAACATACTTACGATCAAAGTTCACAAGGTCACTTAATCAAGCTAGCCAATTTTAGACTGACAGAATACAAACTGATCTCTCTCTCTCTCCCTCTCTCACACACACACACCCACACACACACACAATATGGGTTCACTTGCCACTTGGAATTAATTTATTCTTAAAGCCTATCTGCACTGAAAAATATTGATAGCTATGTTTTGCAAGTTAATTCAGTTCCACCTGGATTTAAAACAATTAATTGGCCTCTTTCAGTTATGATGATGATATAGTTTATTCACTAAAACTTGAACCATGTAATAATACAACACATTTGGAAGCGCTGCAGTGAATGAATTAGCATCTTATTTTAAATTTCACTCAAACATGGACCATTTTACCCTCAGAAGTATAAACACTCCTTGAGCCTTCAGTCAGAAACATCCTCAAAAAGGATACTCACACTAAATAACCCCCACTCACGCCCAAAACACACATGCATGTTGGTTCCATCAGCATACTTGGTACAACTGCTAATGTGGTGCCAAAGCTAAAACGAGGGGCTTAACCTTTCTATCTGGCATGGGAATAAGACTATTGGTGTTAAATAGTTATTAAAAAGGCCCTGAAAAAATAACAAAGTCACATAAAAGTATGATAATGTCTGGGAAGCAGCAAGATGATAGCAGAAAGAATACAAGTAGAGAACTTCTAAGCAGATAATAGCAAACAAGAACATTTTCTTTTTGTGTATCATAGATAAAAACTTGAATTAGTTGCTGACACTTAAAAAGTTTGAAGGCTTCACATAATTGCTATTTGTTCCTGACCTATATTACTGCATCTTTATACATTCCTTTTTAGCTCATCCTGTGACTCAGGTCAGGAAACACTAACTCAAATGCCTATTGGATGGAGCCAGGAAGGTAACAAGTCAATAGACTGGCTGGGACCTGAAGAAAATACTAAAAGCAGTAAGCCATTTCAGTTTCAGCAGCTCTACACTATGTGGGGATGCTTAATGAACATTGGCTCCCATGGCTTACTACCAGAATTTAGCCATTACTCTCCATGGCAAGCACAATTCACTATTTCTGTGGGCTGAAAATCATTTCCCATTCTACACAATGACATTCACACAACCACATGCAGTTGCCAATCTCCCTCACAGCACTTTCTCTGCCTATTGTCAATGGGAGATATGTGCTTCAGCCTTTCTAAGGCCACCTCTCCTAATTTGCTCACCTCCCACACCTCCTGAGACCCTGTTTCAAACTTGCCACCATCCCTGTCGACTCCAAGGGTCTTTTCTAACCCTTGTTATGAAGATATTCAGTTTCCGAACTCTTTTAGCTAAAACAAACTGAATAGCTCTCCCTTTTAAAAGAATTGAGCTTCCAGGTAAGATTTACTTTGACTACAGGACTTTGGTTTCTTAAAAACTATCTTAATGACAAATAGTATCCATAAAAAATGCCATAATGGAAAATAAAGTGTTAACTGAATTATTTCAGTTACTTGTTAGAATGTACCGTATTTTCCGGCGTATAAGACGACCGGGCGTATAAGACGACCCCCTAATTTTACAGTTAAAACATAGGTTTAAGCCTATATTCGCTGTATAAGACGACCCCCCACTTCCGAGGCTGTGGTCTTATACAGCGAATATAGGCCTAAACCTATGTTTTAACTGTAAAATTAAGGGGTCGTCTTATACGCCCGGTCGTTTTATATGCTGGAAAATACATAATAAACTGGATAAGTGACTTTAATAGCTTAATATATTCACATATTCTGCACAGAGACTAATTCCTAAGATGGAAGTCCAATAGGTACATACTTTAGAACTAAAAGTCATGAAAAACTTTCTGATTATAATATTTACAGAAATAAAGCATAAGGTTGTAGAGGAATAAACTGTAGGAGTTGTAAACTGAATAAATCATTTTGAAAAACAGTTTTGTATTATTTTAAATTGATAATAAATATACCATACAACTCAGCAATTCCAACCCACTAGATAAATTCTCCCACATGTAGACAAGGAGACATAGCAAGGATAGTCACTGAAGCATTGTTTATAAGAGCAAAAAAAACCACATATGAACAATCCAATTGCCCCTTGGTAGAAGAATTAATCACAATGGAATACTATACAGCAGTTAAATGAATGAGATAAGACATCAACATGGCATATACACACATAACAATGCTAAATGAAAAAAGCAGGCTGCAAACCGTGTATTTACTACTGTGTGACTAATAAAAAAACAGTTGGAAATGGCTGACTAATTACAAGACTGATGAATTTTGGAGAGGAAGGCAGGAAAGAATGGGGTAAGGATGGTGAGACTTTAGCTATAACAGTATTTTCAGTAGGAAAAAACTTAAAGCAAAAACAGGAAAATGTTTAAATCTACCCATTAAACCCTTTTTTGGGGGGAGGGGGGCACTGGGTGAAAAAGGGGAAGGGATTAAGAAGTGGTAGTTACAAAACAGTCGTGAGGGTGTAAAGTACAGCACAGGGAATATAGTCAATAATATGGTACCGGTAATAACTGTGTGTGGTACTGGGTGGGTACTAGACTAATTGGAGGAATCACTTCATACCTTCTATGCCTAATCACTATGTTGTATACCTGAAGCTAATATAAAATACTGAATGTTAACTGTAATTGAAAAGAAAATGTTGAAAAGGTAAAACTAATTATACACTTAAAAGAAAAAAAAAACAGTTGGGGCTATGCACAAAGCACTAATCCAGCAGGTCTGGTTGCTTAGCCCTTGCAGCTCTGGGGGACATGGGGACCATGACGGACCAACTCCTGGGAACATGGACCTCAGAATGTTCTTGATGTCACTGATGAACTGATGATTTTGTGCTGTACACTTGGAGCAATGGACCATGCTGTAACAATTTGTCTGGGTTGCTGTGCACAAATGCCAAGATTAACGATACACACCTGGCTTTATATTGGGGTCCTGAGCTCCAGTGTCATGGCTGCTTGCCAGCAGGACATGCCTGTGAAACTAGCCGCCCACGAAAGCCTCAGACCCTGACATTAGAATGGTTTCCTTGGAAAGATACTCTGCACGTATCCCTATTGTTTGCTGCCAGAGAGAAAGTACATCCTGTGCAGTCCCAGTCTTGCCTTGTACCAGACCTCCCTTGACTCCCCAATGCATATCTTGTTCCTGCTGCTTTTGTTCTGTTTATTGTAACAAATGTTAGCCATGAATATAATTTGTTATCAAATCTTGTGAGTCTTCCTAGCAAAATCACTGAACTCAGAACTTGGGTGGCGGTGGGAATACCAAAACAAAGGAATATATGTTTGATGGAAGGGGGGACCCCCCCCCCCTAGAAGTTAACGACTTCCATAGAAATCCCACAATTAACTGATTAACTGTTTGGTATATATGCCATCTGACCTTTATTCTATGCATATACCAGTCACTCTATTTTGGATCTTTCCATACCAATGCATACAGATTTTTGGTATATATGCCTCCTGACCTTTTTTCTATGCATACATCAGCCACTCAATTTATCTTGGAGATCTTTCCATACCAGACAATACAGATTTATCTCATTCTTTGTGCACGTGTATAACATTTCAGATTTATCTCATTCTTAGTAATTGCTGAACAGTATTTCAAACATACCATAACGTGGTTAACCAATTTCTTAAAAAAATTTTTTTTATTGTTTTTGACAGAGAGAGAGAGAGAGAGAACTGAACTGGGGAAACTCCCCAGTTCAGCACATGAGTCCGCAAGGGTCGGGGCCGGGATTCGATCCTCGGTCCCCAGCACTGCAAAGTGAGCGCTTAACCCACTGAGCCATCCCGGCTTCCCCAATTTCTTATAACTCATATCTTGGTTGCTTTGCTAGGCTGATTCTAATTTTTTCTTTTAATTCTGCAAATAATATTATTATGAAATTCTTGTGCACATGTGGACAAGCAGTTCTACAGGCTAAAGTCCTAGTAGTTAAACTACTGGGCTTAAAGAGGTATTAGTATAAAGTTTTAGTAACATATAATTAGAAAGAGGCATACTTCCTTAAGACACCAATACTGGAATATATGGTATACCTACCACCCTTCTCACTGTCACAGTGGGAAGCATCAAACTGTGCGTCATCATTCGGAATATGGACTCGAGCAACCACGAGATGATTCTGCTCATCAGATGTGTGAGTCCCCAGCACTAGCCAATGAAGGGCATAATCCTTTCCTTCTGGTCTGTTTGGAAAGAAAATAAAGTCACACTAATCCTATAAGAAATCAGTTGCTATCAAACTCGGTCCATCACCGATCCTTATACTCTTAAATAAATCATGGCTTCTCGCCTAAAAAAAATCTTTCATTTTAAGACACTAGATATTTCTACTTTCCCAATAAAAGGTAACGAGAAAAAGTGGAAAGAATAAGGCATTGAGTCAGAAAAACTGTTTAAATCCTGGCTCAAATTAAGATTCGCTATATGCAATTCCTTATATCACAACTTCTCTGTGGGCTTCAGTTTCTTCACTTAAAAAAACAACAACAAACAGGTTGTGAGTACAAGTGGCATGATGTAAAAACCCCTTATTTATGTTCATGGTGCTTAAAATTTATGAAATGGGCACTCTCAATTTTATGGGATGAGGGGCGGTCTTTGTTATTAATTCTATGGAAATTCACTCTGAGGCTGAAGAACCTGTGGATGCCTCTTGGCACACTGGTCTGAGCAGTGACTTTGCATATATATCCATGAACAATACTTTCCCATTTGTATTATCTAGAATAGCAATTTTCACCTGTGCACCATGCCCAGTGAGGAGGGCCAAGAAGTAGGCTTCTGGGCCCCAACACTAAACAAAAGTTAGACTATTTATCTGGTTCTCAATTTCAGTTGTACAAAGGATTCAGTAGTTTAAGAAAAAAGGTTTGAGGGTTATGTCTAGGCATGTAATTTAGTAGTAACTAAAAAAATCACAAGATTAAATTTTAGCAAGATTTGGCTTAAGCTTAAAATTATCAAAAAGGTAATTGGAATTAATCTTACAAAAACTTATATGGGGGGGGGGAGATGAAATGTGCACCCACTTATTTTTAATTGAAAAACCAAACTCAGAAAATTAGGCTCTAGGCAATGTGCTTTAGGATCTTAAAGACAAAATGAAACCTTCACAGGGAATAGTGGCTCAAAATGAAAGGGAGCTTAAAACATATCTCACGAGAACCATTTGAAAAGAATTAGGAATGCTTGAGAGAAAGGAGGCACCACAGAGCAATGCTAGGGCTAACATAAAAGGGAGGAGGAAGTGACTTTTTTTTTTTTCTTGTGAGGTTAAGCAGAAAAACTAAGATCAACAGGTAAAAGTTACAGATAAACAGGCCAGTTCATCACAAGACCTTTCTAAGGAGCATGGTCCCAAGATAAACAGGAGGATCTGAAAAATTCCTCTTGACTCTAAAATTCAATTATTCTGCTTTCCTGACTCTATCATTATGTAAGGATTTTTCTCTTTACTGCAAATCCTTTCATCTCCATCATTAAAATACAAGCCAATTTTTCTGAACCAATCAATATTGCACTCTTTTCCTCTAATACTGGATACAGCTAAGGCTGCAAAAGACCAATGATAAATGACCTTGTTTTTTCAATGCCAGAATCCTTTGACCACTTTGACTCTACTGCTAAGAAATTTACCCAACAATTATAGATTATCGCAAGGTTACTCTCAGCAGCCCTGTCTGAAAACCCCCTAAATATCCATCAACAAGGAACTGCTGACATAAATTATAGTATATCCATAAATGGAATTCTATGGAGACCTTAAAACAAAGGAGCATATTGAAATACGCTGATAGGAAAAAGTCTCCAATATAAACTCCTAGAAAAAAAAAAAGGAAAAAAAAAAAAGATGGGAGGGAAAAATATATGTATTGCTTCATGCTGGCAGGATGAATAAATGGCAAAGAACGACGGACACCGCTCTGGGTAGGGGAACTAGAATAGGAGACTGTGGAAGGTGGACGGACTTATTTTTTTTTGCTCTATGCACTTTTGTATCATATGAATTTGAATGACTACCAAGCTCTTTAGGTAGAGAATAAACTAGTCTCAATGTGTTTAAGAAATTACTTAATAAGAAATATAAAATAACCTACCAGTTTTGAAAAGTAATTTAAGAAATACCTAAAAAAAAACATTGAAAAAGCCAAATCAATTATTTGGACAATTACCTAACTCAATTTAAGGACAAACGCTCAAAAAAGTACAAGTAATCATTCAGAAGCAGATTGTATGAAGGCAGAAGGCCTTATGAGGTTGAGTAGAGTCTAGTTCCTCAAAGATCCAAGCAGTAAGAACAGCCAACATTTCTACTGCTCTGTATTGAGTGATGTGACACAATCACAGTTCCTTCATACCCCAACAGAACTCTGCAAAGCACACATACACAGCTGTCCTTAACATCCAAGAATGCATGGCTGGTATTTTCGTGCATTCCCAGAGCCAATGCACATCCCACAACCAGACCCCACTTCTTTGTATGCAAAGAACACCATGGAATACATAATTTGGTTAATGTATTTTCTGCTAAGTTCTTAAGTATTAATATAAAAGCAGTACTTAGGGGCTGAGAACATACAGATCTATTATCTTAAAGAAAATCTCTATGCAAAACATAATATAAGTACCATTTTAAAAGACTTTAATAAAAGCTCTCACCGAAATCCAAATGGAGAAACACAGTTATTGCATCCTAGCTAACAAATTATTTCTGAATAGAAAGGGGTGGGAGAATCAACATTAGTCACCATTGTGTACTTACTCTGCACCAGCACTATTTAACCTGAGTGATCTATTTAATTCCCGGTCAACACCTCCATTAACACACTAGACAACTCCCGGATAGAGACTAACCAACTTGCCCTAATTCACAAAGCTACTAAAAAGCAGGGAGTAGGATTCAAATTCAGGTCTCTCACCTTAAAGCTCTCTTTTTTAGTGTATCAAAAAGATCCAAGAGAATGTAAATTAACTTAACCTAGCTCTCTTGAGAATGTAAATTAACCCTAGCTCTTTTCTATTGTTATAGCCAGTCAAAAAAAGATACAAGAGAATGTAAATTAGTTAAAATTGTAAATCTTCTTGACAGAAGACACAAAGAGTCAATTGCACATGAATACCCTTAAGTAATTGATGCTCAAAGTTATTTTAAATGTCAGTGCTTAGAAATCCCTATTATTTAGTTCGTGGCTACTCTTTCCACATCTATATATTTACAGGGATTTGGGGGAACTCTAATGGAAGCTCCTATATGTATGCAAGTCAATGTTCACATCTGGAGAATCTGACCATTATGAGCAATTTCATCTAAAACTCACTCTTATTTTTAAAACTTGTTGCAAAATCCCGTTCTAAAACAGAGTTTGACTAATCCTAATTATATGCACGCAATACCCATGTTTGATACACTTTTAAGAACATGGTCAAGTTCCTACAAGAAAAAGTCCAAGTGTATGAAAAAGGTAGTTTAGTGCAGGGACTGCCTCAACTCTGGGGTGGTCTTGAGTTTGGAAGCCCCCTCTACCATGCAAACAGCTGTGTGATCTTGGGCATGTTACTTAACATCTTGGCCCTCAATTCCACATTGGTAAAACGGATGATAAAAAGTAATCAAAAGTACTTGTTCTGAATAGTAAACTGAATAGCAGGATGTAAAACTCTACAGATGTGCCAAGCCCTGTTCCAAGCGCTCAATAACTGTCAGCAATTATTACCAGAGAAATTTTACGAATAGCTCAAAAGAAGCCTCTTATGAAGATCAACAGTAACCTCAAAGTGCATTATTCCATACTATAAAACCCAAAACCACTATCTTTTTTTATTAAACTGTTGCTAAATTCTTTTACCCTTGGCCAATTAAAATGTATTCAGCATGGGGGCTGGTTACATGGGTGTGTTCACTTTGTAAAAATTCATCAAGCCATATACTTATGATTTGTGCCACTCTTCTGTACATATGCTATTTTACAAAATAAAGTTATAAAGAAATCCATTCAACTGAGCCCAAAGAGATGCTGTTTTATATCTAAGCCCAAGAAATGTCAGATATATTTGGTGCTTCCTGCAAAAAGCATTAATCTCACAACTTTTTCTCCCATTTCAACGCCACACTTACATGAGAAATTATAAATCACTTAAGTTTTGGAAATAAATCACTTGCCACCTCATGCAAGGGCTAAACTGATTACATGCTTACTATGTTCTATGTATAAAATGGCAAAAGTAGAAAATTCAGTCCAACAGTTAAATTTGTGAAAAATAAGTTGCCAGGAACCCTTACTTAGTCACTTCAGGAAGCCACTGAACGGTAAGACTTGGCCACTGAAGAGCATGGGTCATAACCAGGTCATAGAGAAACGGTGTATTCTTCTTCCAGATTTTATATTCTTCATTGATGACACGCTCCTCCACAGTATCTTCAAACACTGAAATTTGGAGAAAGCCCATACGATTAAGGGGTTTAGAGGGATCGAAATCAGCATCTGTACACAGATACTGGGGGTCACCTCGAGAAGACCACACCTAATCTACTCTTTCCCTTTACCTCTAATTTGGACTCGAACAATTAACTGCTCTTTCAGAGAATGGAGAGAATATTAACACCAGGAAACTGAATTTTTGCACTTAGAGATCAATATCGCCTGCGTATACAGAATTAGGTAATTACACGGACATCGAAATTGTTTCGCTACAGCTGTTCGCACCTGTTCTAAGATGACGACCCGTATGCAGAGGGGCTCCACGACCCACCCGGGGAGACGAATCCACGTGTAACAGAAAGCCATCGATCTGCTCCCTCCACCCCCCACCAGAAGAGGCCTCCGCTCCCACGAAGCCGGCTTCGGCAGCCATAGACCGGCGGGTTCCAGAATTCCCCGGACGAGGGCCGCGACCCCGAGGCGTCGGCGCGCGCGTGTGAAGGGATCGGCCGTGCCCGCTTCCCGGCGGCTAAGGCAGCCTCCGCCCGGGGGGCCGAGGGCGACGGAGGGAGCGCCGCCGCCGGAGGGGGGGGGGCTGGGGGGGGCCCAACCCGCGGCCCCGCGCCCGACTCCGGAAGTGCTCAGAGCCCTCCGTTCCGCAGCCGCGTCCCGCGTAGGCCCTTGGAGGCGCTCGCCCAGCCTGGCGCCCGGCCCCGCCCCCTGCTCCGCACGCCAATTCGCGCCTTTCGCCGGCGCGTGCCGCGGCCTCGCGAGCCCGCCGCCCCCCGCGGCCCAGGCGCGCGCCGCCCCGCAGGGCCTCTTACTCTCTTTACTCGCCATCTTGCGTCGGGTCGTTCGCCCCTCGCCTCGGACTCCCCTCGCTTGCAAAGAGCAGCCCAACCGCAGCCGCTCCTGCCTTTCCCAGGCGCGCCACACGCTTCTAGCTCTCGAAGCCTTAGCTCCGTCTTACGGCCTGGGTGCTCCCCAGACGCAGAGTCCTCTGCTGCCTCCTCCCCGCTCGCGGGTACCGAGGACTGAAGCGCTCTCCTCTCTCTCTCTCTCTCCAAACTTGGAACGAGACTTTTCAACCCGCGCCTCCTAGCCCGCCCAGGCAGCTGAGCGCAGGCGCATCCGTCCTGGGAAAAGTAAGAGGCGGTGGAGAGGCGGACCTGGGAGCAGAGGCCTTCGTCGTCTCGGCCAATGACCTGTGGCAGGCGGGCTTCACGCGGCTTTTGAAGGCGGGCTTCTGGGGGAGGGCGGGGTGTTGCGCGGCAGGAAGTTGGCGAGGCGCAGGCGCGAAGACTCACCCTGCGCTCCCAGGGCCGGGGGCGGGGACGGGTGGGGGGCGCGGGGGTGGGGCGATTGGAGGCGTGGCTTGCTGGCCGCGCGGGCTGCGAGCCCGGGAGGAGAGTCCTGGGGCCGCGGGGCGTGGTTGCTTGCCGCGGCCGTGGCGGATGGGGGGTGGGGGGCAGGGAGGCTGCCACCGCCTAGCCAAGCAAAATCTCAGCGAGAGAAGAAAATGGTTTCTAGTCTCGAGAGATTACTGTGACCTCAAAGTCTCCCCGATAGTCACGGGCGTGCAATTCCGTGCACTCCGAAAGCTTTCCCTCCTGCTGACTGGCTTTTCCTGGGGCCTGGTCGAGCCGAAGTGGGGTTTGTCGGAGGCAAAGGGGACTTTTTGCAGAAGCCGCGGGCGTTTTCTGACTGCAGAAGACGTCGGGCCTCCCTCTTAGGCTAAACCTGCGGCCTGGGCCAGCACAGGCCGCCAACACCCCAAAGCTGACTTGAATTACATTTTCGTTTGTTCACACATTTGGGTCCTTCGGATGATGACTTTCGGCCTCTCGTATTCACAGTATTTTATTCCTGCACTGGCGTTTTTGTCCCTATCTCAGCCCCGGCCCCTGCTGAGTCATTCTTATCACCTGCAGGGTGCCCCGGGGCAAACCCACCCCAAGCTGGCGACGCTGGGGCGAGCTGCAAAGTTGACCTGTGCTGGCTTGCATGAGCCCTGCTCTGCCCGGGAGCTTGGTAGCCCTTGAGTGTACTGGGGTGAGGAGAAAGCGGGCTGAAAGGCCAAAGGGGCCAGGGGCAGGAGACGGGGTAGGGGAAGGTTGTCGAGGTGCTACGTGCAAAGGGAACAACGGTCTGTAGCCAGACTCTAAAGAGGCTCTCCCTCTAAAAGCACCCCGCGGAACATTTGCTGCCTTGATATTTTTCCAAGTGCCTTCATGCAAGTTACCATGGTGATTCTCAAATGAAATCGTTCAGCTGCCGCTGTGATGCCCACTTTTCTGATCTGGAAACAAACCCAGACTTTAACCTTACTCGGTGGTAGAACCACTTGTATTACCTTATATAGAAATTTACTGTCTGGTGTCTTTGGTTTCTATACAATAGGCCTTCATATCAGGCCCAGGAATCTTGTTAGAGACCAAAGCTGAGGAGGGGAGGCGCTGGAGAGGGAAGAGAGTTGGAAGGGTGTTTAAACAATACAACTCTCATGTTCTAGAACACTGGTTGGCAAACATTTCTCTAAAAGGGGCCAGATCATAAGTATTTCAGGCTTTGGGGGCAACTACTCAACTCTGCTGTCTTATAGGGAGAAAGCAGCCCTAGATAAAGGGTGAACCTGGCTGTATTCCAATAAAACATAAACATGAGACTTGAACATATAATTTTCACGTGTCACAAAATATTCTTTTGAATTTTTTCAACCACTTGAAAATTGAAAAATTCTTGGCTCATGGATTATACAAAAACAGGCAAAGGGTTAGATTTAGTCGGAGGACTGTAGTTTGCCCACCTTGTTCTGGGGTAATTGTGTCTTACAGCTCTGCTTCAATGGGAACCTCTTAATGTGCACAGCAAGAAAGCTTGGGAGACAACTTCCAGTCTTTCTTTAATGCATTTTGCTTATTTCTGATGGATGGACATGATTTCCAAAACCTATTAAATGTTTAAAGAGTTGAAAAAAAATTCCCAGATGATATGGTGTTAAAATCTTTGTACTGTCCACTTCACTGAGTGCCAGAGAAGGGAATATGGAGTAGGTATTTTGGAGTTTCTGAAAATATTTAGGCACTATCATACACCTTATTCGAAAGTCATGTACAGCATATTGCATTAGCGCCGTGTATGTGTGTGTGTTAAATTGAATCTATCAATCCTGTTTCTCTATAATTTTTTGGGACGGGGGCTTTTTCCAGTTAGATACTTTTTTTTTTTTGCCTCAAAAACATAATACCAGTTTACTCTTTCGGATTGCTTAACTGTTTAGTTTTGTTTTTGCCTTTCACCTCAACTTCTTAGCTCTGGTCCTAATCTTTTCTCCCTCTTTCTCTGTGGTTGTCTTTTTGTCTCCCTCGATCACTCAGCTTAGTCCTCTCATGGAGTAAGGCACCAACAGATACACAAGGTGTGGGCTATCTTAACAGGGAGAGGCCCTGTTTAGGTACCTTTCTCTAAGACTGCTTACCTCAAAGTTGCTGTAGTGTTAACCACCATTTCTCCATGCTGACGGTGTTCACAGACTAAACCGAAACAAATTACACCAAACAGTGCTCTTTATTATGTGTGATGCACTCTGGTATTTTATTTCATTTCCAAAAATGTGCAGATTACCCTCTACATTGATTTTGTGATTGTACGTAGTCCCAACTTGGAGTTTGAAAATCACAGGACACTAGGACATTTTTGAAATTTTTCTAGTTAGTCCCTGAACACCCTTTGTAAAATAGCAACTTGTTCTCATCTGCCCCCACAAGTAATCACATTCCTTCCCCTTTATTTTCTTTTTTCTCATAGCACTTATCACCTGACACGTGTTTGTTCATAGGCTTCCTCCCCCACCCGCCACTAGAATGTAAGTTGGTGGCAAGATCTTTGTTTTGTTATCTCCAGCACCTGGGCCAGTGCAGAGATTGGCGAAGTTTCTTGTCAAGGTCACATAGCTAGTGAGTGTTGGAGGTGGAATTTGAATTCAATTGGTCTTATATTAAGACAGCAAAAGTGATTGTATGCGATAGAATGAACTGTTTACCAAAAGGATTGAGAGAGGGAATAATCCCTAGACATAGCTACCAGGTGGTTCTGTGCTCATTACCAACCCTGTCTCATTCGTTTTTGGAGAAAATCTTAGCTATTTGAAAAAGTTTTTGAAGTAACTACTGTGTGCCAAGCAGTGTTCTGGGAACTGGAGATACCTGGAATGAACAAGACGTACAGTGCCTGCTCTTTTATACATTCCTTTTTTGTTTCATTTTCTTATTGCAAATCAAAAGTCATTACAGAAAATCTGAAAATTACATACCAAAAGAGGAACATAATGAGTACCAATTTTGTTTCTGGTCAAATCGTTTTCATCCAAATCATTAACAGTGGAAGAAAATACACAAGCCTATTAATAGCCGTTGTCTCTTGGTATTATGGATGATGGTTATTTTATTCATATGTTGCTTTATTTAAAAATGTTCTCCAATGGACAGGCATTACTCTTATAAATGGGAATACTCATAAGCCTCGTACCTTTTAGAAAAAATATAAACTAATGGTAGAAGAGTAATGTAGACAAATGAAAAGAGTTGTCTTAGTAGGATAGAATTCTAAGTAATTTCTCTTAAAATGTTGTTTAATGCAATTGTGAGAGAGCTGAAGGAAAATGATAAGCACACTGTACTTGTTTGAACTTGTACTTTGTTTTCATTTACTATTGTGATGTTTTATTATGTAAAGTGAAGTAATTGTTTTATACTTATAAGTACGTTAATATTTAACCTTTGTAGGCTGTCCTTTTGGATTTCTGAGGGGCCAACTTACCCTGTTGTGTTAGCTGCTAAAGTTGAGCAATGTGAGCTGCTCATTGGTGACACAGAATAAAGGAAATGACCTAGACCAGAATCCCTGGGGCTTAGTCTTAGAACCACTGGGGCGTAGTAAATAAATATTTGTCAAACGAAAAATAATGAATAGGAAACTCTTCCTAGCCTTGCCCAAATCCATAAGCAGTGAGGAGGAGGCTTCACATATGGAACCTTCTGGTAGAAAAATTGTTGTGAGCTTTCCTCTCCAAGAACATTGTTGTTTTATTCAAAGTTTTGACATACAACACATTGTAATTTCCAAGTGAAGACCTCTTCTGCAGTTCACTGGTAGTGAAAAATCTGTTGTGATTGCTGGCCATCATCCATTCTTCCTTCTCCAGGAAATAGCAAGCTAAATTTCTTTTGGGTGAGCTCCTCCTTTCTTCTTCAAACTTCTTGCATTTTGGTAGGACTGTCCATCAAGATACCCTGCTCTCCACCAGCCAAAGTTTCAGCACTTAACCCCTGAGGGAACCAGTCAGTCACACCCTTCTTAGAAGGTGGATTCCGTAGATTCCTGCTGGTGAAGGACCACAAGGTACCTCCATTGGTTTGTACTTCCTAGAACTCTGGAATGACTCTGGTTCCCACCCTTTCCAAACCTGCTCCTTTGGTTCTGTGAGCTCCTCATACCTTTCCATATATTCCCTTTTTGCTTCAGTTAGCCTGAGTCCATTTGTTATCTGCAACCAAAGAATCTCCGATGTTCACCGATAGCTGTCCCCTTCCCTCTCGAAAGTCCAGCATTCAACCACAGATTCTCCGGAATAAGCACCATGACCTAGTTGGAGAGGAAATAGATAAGATATTAGTACTAAAGCATTGCAAATTTTGTTTCAATTGTATAAAAGCAGCAGGAAAACAGAAAGCCATGCTAAGTATTTCCA
Source organism: Craseonycteris thonglongyai (assembly GCA_004027555.1). Classification (NCBI taxonomy): domain Eukaryota; kingdom Metazoa; phylum Chordata; class Mammalia; order Chiroptera; family Craseonycteridae; genus Craseonycteris; species Craseonycteris thonglongyai. The sequence continues at coordinate 2,801 of PVKE010028355.1, read as the reverse complement.
GTGGAGCAGATTCAATAGAGATAATTGGGTACATGGATGTTAGAAGGTTGAAAGGGGGGAACAACAGGGTTACTTGGATATTTGTCACTATTTCCTGTACTCCTAGGACTGATATTAGTCACGTCTAGAAACAGCTGTCACACTTAGGGCTGAGGGGACAAAAGGAAAGAAGCGAAGTTACCAGAACCCGGGAGCTTGGAGGCGAGGTCCTGTGCTGGCTGGCAGACCTCTGGTGGAGGCACTCCGCACAGCCCCTGCTCTGACCACCAGAGCGGGCATGGCTGCGGGGTGCTGGCGCCTCTGTGACGACCTGCTATGGTGATGCTGGGAAGGCTGATTGAAGATAGAGGCTGGAGTCATGGGGGGGGTGGGGGTGGGGGAAGGCTGTTGATGGAAGCAGACAACCAGAGGTCCCTTCTCCCTCCTTAGAATCTCTCATCAGAACCTCCCAATTGACAAAACCTACCGGGAAGACAACTGGCTTGGGAGTTTGGGAAAAGCAGTTTGCAGAGTCCTAGCTCCTAGCCTTGGCATCAAAGAGCAGAGCAAAAGAGGGTTAGCTTAGAGCTAAGAGATGGCAGGTAAATAATCACGACAAAAGCATGCTTTGCTTTCAAAAGGATCAGTAATGTTTTTTTGAAAATAGAATTCTCTAGTAAATTGGAAATTTTCAATGTATCTGTGGCTGAAGGTAAATTACATCATTATTGTACTTTATGCAGAAAGACCTCAGGGTACAAATTTCAAACCTGTAACATGTTCTGTGGCTCATAGTGATGGCATATGTATGTATCATTTGGAAAATTTGTCTCCTAATACATATTTACAAGGTACAGGAGGTACAGCAAGGTGGCTTTGTTTATTACAAAGACGAAGCCGGCATTGATGTAAAGCTATCTTAGTCCTCAGGTCTGTAATTGTAAGGTCATTTACAAATTCCTATTGAGAATTGCTTTTCAAAACATGTTAGAAGAAAGACCAGAGAAATTAATTATATTCTCAAGAAAATAGCTCATAATCTGGTTTAAGGGAAATTACACATGCTTCAAATGTATAGATCAATTAAGTCAACAGATTTTATTTGGAAAGTTTGCAAAATTACCAATCTTCTAAGATGAATGAATAGAAGGGGATATTATTATACTGGTAGCAAAACAAAATATTAGAGGAAAAATGTATCTGTGAATGTTCATAGCAACTTTATTTGTAATAGCCAAAAACTGGACTCAGTTCAGATGACCTTCAGTTGGTGAATAATTAAAGAGACTGCTACAGCTATACCATGGAATGCTACTCAGCAATAGAAAAGAAGTAACTATATACACAACAACTTGGATGAATCTCTAGGGAATTATGTTGTGCAAAAAAGCCAATCCCAAAAGGCTAAATACTTTATGATTCCATTCATATAGCATCTATGAAGTAAAAGTTTGGAAATTAAGGAGAGATTAGTAGTTTCCAGGGGTTAGGGACTGAGGGTTCTGGTTTAGGAATGTGAGTGTGGTTACAAAAGGGCAAAATGAGGAATCCTTGTGCTTGTGGTATTGGAACTATTTGGTATCTTCACAGTGGTGGTAGATACACAAACCTATACTTATCACACACATGCACCCACAAATGAGTACAAGTAAAACTAGGGAAATCTGAATAAGATGAGTGGATTGTATCAATATCAATATTGTTATCAATATTATTATTGATATTGTATATCAGGTTGTGATATTGTACTATAGTTTTGCAAGATGTTACATTTGGGGGAAACTGGGCAAAGTGTACGCTGAATGTCTCTATAGTAGTTCTGTGAATCTACAATGATCTCAAAAATTTTAATTAAAAATTAAAATAAAAAATGGTGTTCAGGAACAATAAAAAAACGTAATGATGCTTTTAGTCTTGTTCCATTTATTAAGTGAAGCAAAGACAATAATTCCAGCATGTTTTTTTTAAACATTCAACTTATGACAATTTCAGACATACACAAAAGAAAAGAGAATAGTGGGACAAACACCATGTACACACCACCCAGCTTCAATCATTATCAACTTATGGTGAAATGTGTTTCATTTTTCCCTCCAACCATTCCTGCCATCTCTCATTATTTTGATGTAAATATCACATCATATTGTTTAATGAATAAACATACATCCAAAAGATATACTGATGGCAAATAAGCACATGAAAAGTTGCTCAATATCATATGTCAATAAAGACTTACAAATTAAAACAATGAGATACTACTGCACACCTATTAGAATGGCTAAAAACTATGGAGACAGTAAAAAGGATGCCAGGGTTTCAGGAGGAGGGAGGAAGGGATGAATAGATGATGGGACACAGAATTTTTAGGGTAGTGTAACTATTTTGTATGATTCTGTAATGGTGGATATATGTCATTATGTGTTTGTCATATGCCATAGAATGTACAACCCAAAGAGTGAATGCTAATGTAAACTATGGACTTCAGTTAATTACAATAATATACCTATACTGGCTCATCAATTGTAATGAATGTACCACACAAATGCAAGATTAACGTTTGAAATTGAATTAATAAAGATTAACATGGAAAACTGGATTGATTGGTGGGGTGAGGAGCGTATGAAAACTCTACTTTCTAGTCCATTGTTCTGTGAAACTAAAGCTACTCAAAAAAAGAAGGTCTATATTAAGCAAAGTAAGTCATATTGAAAGAATCCGGAAACATATGACCTCACTTATAGGTGGAATATACAACTGAAAGTTACAAAGACACAGAGACCTATGGACACACTCAATAGCTTGGTGATTGCCTGAGGGAAGGG
>PVKE010028354.1:0-14575 GCA_004027555.1 Craseonycteris thonglongyai | reverse complement strand
ACATGGGTGGGAACTGAACTGGGGGCCTTCCTCATGGGAAGCTAGAACCTTCACTGCCATCCTGGCGGTTACCAGTTGTGCTGCAGTTCAGCATGTGGGTTTGCATAGGACGGGCTGGGAATCGTTCCCTGGACCTCGTGGGTGTGAGGCAAATGCTCAACCTGTTGAGCTATGTAGGCATCACAGGGTCCAAGATTTTAACACTGGCCCACTTTACAGAATGGTAAATAGAATTAGATAGCTGGGAAGAAGGGAAAATGTCTCCTTTTGCTTTTGAGAAAGGCTCTGTCCTAATGGACACCATGACCTCAGAGTTTTTGGTGTAAAAAAAAAACATTACTTTCTCCTAAGCTTTGCCTTTTATCTGGCTTGCAATATAAATTAAGAGCAATTAAAATTAATGACTTGCTCACAGCATGGTATTGATTAGCATAAATTTGCTTCCTTTGATATCTGGTCATAGATGATATAAAATCTCTCTGTCGTCGCAGATATATGATGGTGAAATCACAGCCTACTATTATTCGTCTAAAAATTGTTTGTTATTTAAAGGTATGCTTGTATTCTTTTTGGTCCCATTTCTTTAATTTTATGTGAATATGATAGAAAATGACCAACTGATAAAGAAGTCTTTGGACCATTGATTGAAAATCATGGATCCTCACTGTTTCCAATCTCTCTCTCATGATAGAGCCACAAATGGAACTAAATCATACTGAGCAAAAATAAATTCTTTTACTGAGAATTTCCCAGGAGTTTTGATATTTTTGACTCTTGCTCACTAAATATGGAAAAGATTGTGACACCAGAGAAGCAGGGGAGCTGCTGGGCTTTTTTTAGTCCTTTTAAGAAATTGTTTCATCCCTTTTATGTTATATTCACAATGTATCAAAAATCACCTCCCTGTAAAACTCACAGCCCTCTGCATGGTAACAGTTTCTATTTTTATACAAAGGATATATTTTATATAAATAGTAAAGCTCTGTAAATTATAATTTATATTTTATAGTGGTTGGAGTGTTGCCCAACATATAGAAATGATGGAAATGGACATTTCACAGCATCTTTCATCTTAAAAGAATCAGGCTCCTTTGGACTTAATCTCCTTTGTCTCCCATTCAACCCAGGTTCACAGCATTATCTGAATATAGTGGATGTGTCTGTAGAACTATGGTAGAAAGTCCTTGTGTACAAAGACTAGGGAGGGAATTTTGTACTTTCTTATCAACGTAGAGGATGTCTTTCTATGAAGGAATAGACATGATTGAAATTCAGCTAGTAGGGTTTATTTTAAGGGTATGATTGTGGAAGTCAAGAGGAGGTGGAACAATCTGAGCAGTTTGATGGCTCGGCTTCCCTGAAAATGAATGCTTGAATGTGTTAGTTTGAAGGCAGTATGAATCCAAGAGCAACCTGGTAACCTGCAGTACGCCTGACTGTTCCACCTCTTCCCCTGGTGCCACTTAATGTGTTTCTTTATCCCTGTGGTACATGCAAATTGGTAGTTACACCTAGAATTTGGTTAGATTCTCCTCCCTTTCCTTCTTCATCTTCTTCTTGCTAAGACTTAAGCATGAGTGGTATATTTTTGGGGTGGTAAGAGCTTCCTTAGGGCTGTAAACAGCCATTGATATTCATTGTCTGGACACACACACACACACACAGTCATAAAATAATATCAACATCACAACCAATAATATAATTACTAAAAATAGTTAAAGGCATTTTTTTTTTTTGCAGATTTGAAGTAGTTCATCTCTGTGTGGTTATGCTACCAATTAGACACAGGTTTATTTGCTTTATTTTGCTTCTTACTTTTAGGGTTGTGTTTGCATTAAATTACTTTTGTTATAATTATGCAAAATATTCAACAGTTCCAAAGTTAAATCTACAAAAGAAGGCATATTCAAAGAAGTCTAGCTCTTTTTCTATTACCTCTACCTATTTCTTCCTCTATAGGTAACTTTACAAAAAAAGATAGCTTGTTATTCCATTTTAAGAATATAAACAGATATATGCATATATCTAATTATATTCCCCTTTTTCTTAGGTAAATGATAGTATACTATATGTGCCTTTTCTCCTCTTTTATTTTTTGTACTTGTCTATGTTGGAGACCAGTTTTCAGTTAGCATATAGAGATAGTCCACATTCTTTTTTTTTAATAGAATGTGATACTTTTTACTTTTTTTTCAAGTTTTATTTATTTATTTATTTATTTATTTATTTATTGACAGAGAGAGAGATACAGAGACAGAGAGAGAGAGAGAGAGAGAGAGAGAGAGAGAGAGAGAGAGAGAGAGAGAGAGAACTGAACTGGGGGAACTCCCCAGCTCAGCACATGGGGCCGGGACCCGATCCTCAGTCCCTGGCGCTGCAAAGTGAGCGCCCAACCCACTGAGCCATCCCGGCCTCCCCAGTCCACATTCTTAAAAGGAATTTTTTATTGTATTCATCCACTATCCAGATCATAATGTCTTCAGGGCCACACAACAAAAACAAGACCCTTAAAAAAAATCTCTCATACAGTGTTAGTGGAAATGCCAATTGTGGCAACAAGTTCGAAAGACAATTTGCCAAAATCTAGAACAGGTAAAATTGTTTCTACTACAACCTGGCAATTCTCTTTCTTAATATTGGAGGCATACACCATCATTCATAATAGTGGGGGGAAACTCTAAATGTCAGTCAAAAGAAGAATGGCCAAACTAAATTGTAATATATTTAAGTGATAGAATACTATACAGCAATGAAAAGCATTGAATGAGGTCAATACATAACATATATTTCAAAAACATCGTTTTAATAAAAAACAGATTGTAAAATAAATATACTAACATATTTATGTAAAATTAAAATCTATAAAACAGTACTATGTATTGTTTATGGCTACATAAAGAGAGAGTATGACGGTATTAAAACATGACCAAAGGTCTTTTTTTTTGGAGCTTAATGTGCAGGCAACAGCACGTTATAAATTCAAATGTTGTGTTTTTATCTTTATTTCTCTGCTTATTGCTCTGCTTTGCCTAGGTTTTCCCCTAGGACTTAGGGTTTATTTATTTATTTATATTTCTCCTTTGACTCTTTCTTGCCAGGGGATACTAAGAGAAAAGTGTTGACCATGCTGGGCAGCAGTGCATCCTTGGGGGCCAGGGTGGAGGCATCAATGGTAGTTGAAGTAAAAGAAAACCCAAGGCCATAATTATATGCTGTGCTCTGCTTTCCAGAAAGAAAACTATTCTTGTGTAAGCATGTCAGATCTCTCAAAAGTACATGAAATCAGCTCCTGAAATTGCAAAATATCAGATACATTGCTACGTGTTCTGTGACAGTGTAAAGTGCAAATTTTCATCACCATCGAAGAAAAAAACAAAGAAAAACTGAGCCTTGGGCTATGTTAGGGCAGGAGCCAGAGTGTTTGAGTTGGAAGAAACAATTTTGCACCACAAGAAATGAGACTTTGAGCTACAGGTTATAAACTGGCAACTCACAGAAATTTTTGTTGAAATTGTTTTAGAAAAAAAAAATTTGCTGAATTTTTATTAAAAAACTCTGAAAAAATTCTTATTTAAAATGTGTAAACATTTAAGTGTTGGGGTATTTCAAATTAAAAAAAATCTAGATTTCTGAATTCTCTTGAAAAAATCAGAAGATTGGGCACTACTGGGCCCTCTGTAGAGCATGGTAGGTAGCGGTCAGTCACCTGGACGTGCTACCCCCTTTAGTAGGCGTGTGTGCTCCCCTGCGAACCAGAGTCACCACCTGATAGTGCCATGTATTCACATGACCTGTCTGGGTATCAGATTGGTATTGCTTAGTTTAGTACAGGGATAATGGCATTTGTATTTCCTTTTCTTTTTTAAAGACTTATTTTATTGTTTTGAGAGGAGAGTGAGACAGAGAGGGAAAGAAGAGGGGGGGCCCAAGCAGTCTCCATAGTTGTACATCATTAGTTGTGACATAGTTTCATTCCATATGGGAGGATGTGGGGACACATGGGATGGGAACCAAACTGGGAGCCTGCCACATGGGAACCTTTGCCGCCAGGATTGGCAGTTAACCAGGTGTGCTGCAGTTCAGCATGTGGGTTTGCATGGGCCCAGGCTGGGATTTGACCCCATGACTTCGAGTTTGCAAGGCAAGCAGTCAACCTGTTGAGCAATCCCGGCATCCCCTTTATTTCTTTCCTTAATGCCTTTTCCTCCCTCTAAACACTTTAGTCACATGTTTTTAATAGGCTGACCAGACATATCATTTTAAACAGGACAGAAAACAGTGGTATTAATGGCACGTGTATACCACTATATAGCCTAATCTCACTGGGTTAAATTCAAGGTGTCAGTAGGCTGACTATACATACCGTAGTGTTTGAAATGGGACAGTACTGCTCTTCTGTGCCCTATTTAAATGGAATATCTGGTCAGCTAACTTTCCAATTATATATTCAAATTGAAACTCAGGGGACTTGCAAGTCAGGGCTGCTAGGCCCCGTCCTTTCTTTGGTCTTCATTTTATTTGGACGTTGGGGCAGTGTGATTCAACTAAAAAGACAGTTAGAAGGGCTACTAATGCCTCCCTCCTCAGAGGCAGGTTTAGGCCTTAGTCCTACAGGGCCATGAAAGACAGCTGAGGAGAAAAAGCAGAGTGTACCAGGAAGCCAAATATAATTTTTACAATTCGGAATGTAGACCACACTCCATTTTTAATAACACCCACAGCAACAAACCCCAAAGAAGTAAGTCTAAAAAAAATTCCTGTGTATTATCTAGTGAGAAAATGGATTGGGATGAGTTAGGGGAGGGTGGGGGTAGGGATGAGGGCTCATCAGGTGGTCTCTCTCAGGATGAGGAGAAAGAGATCCAATAGCAGGTTCAAATAGGTCTTTAATCAAAGAGACTCATTTCTGCAGGGCAGTCTCTCAGAAGACTTCTTGTTCTCTGCTGTGGGTGGAGTCAGATTCAAATGAGTCAGTGTGAATGAAAAGGCTCCAATATAATAGATATTGTGGGAGCTGGGCACATAATGCGATGCATGGGTGATGTGATGTGGAGTTGTACATCGGGAAACTATCTAATTGTTACCAACCAATGTCACCCCATTAAATTTAACAATAAAAAAAAATCCTGTAATGAAGATCAATTTGAGGATCCCAGAACATATTCAAGTCTTACCATGCAGAAATGACAAAAAGTGCTTCTTTCTGTAACAAAAGAACTAAAACTTTTGGTTTGACAGTGATTTCAGTAATAAAGATTATGACTCAAGTGTTAAAAAATAAAAAAATAGATATTGCCAGACTAAGTAGAAGACACACATATATACCTGGCATTTTTCCATAAAGTGGGCACGCACATACAGGATGTGAACCACGGCACGTGGGGAAAGGAAGATCCAAAGGCTGTCTACCACTGTCCAAGCTTTCCAAAAGGCCCTTTAGATCTCTGCTTCTTGTCTGCTTGATAGTCCGTCAGAGAGACATGGGAAGTCAGTGCTTTGCGTTTAGGCACTATCCCTGGGCATGACCTTTTTAAAGATGAGTAACTTTGGGACAAGCTTTTATAAAGCTTTCATAAAGCTTTTAGAAATACATTTACCGCCTCTGCTGGGCTTTCTTATGCATTAATGCGTGGTCACATAGCCCAGAAGTGGTCACCAGGATGGGAGCTCCTCTGACTCCAAGTTTGTCGTTCTATGCCACGCTTGTCCAACACGTGGCCCAGGACGGCTTTACATGCTGCCCAACGCAAATTCATAAACGTTCTTCCAACATCATGAGATTTGTTTTCTTTTTCTCTTTAGCTCATCAGCTATCGTTAGTGTTAGTGTGTTTTATGTGTGGCCCAGGACAATTCTTCTAGTGTGGCTCAGACATGCCAAAGGCTGGACACCCCTGGTCCATGCAGTGGTTTTCAGTGCATGCGCCTGTGAGAACGAGCTGGGGATCCTGGAGAGCCTTTCAGTGGGTCTGTGAAGTCATAACTATTTTCATAGTAATACTAAGACAGTACTAGCCATTTAATGCATATAGTTATTTTAAATTTTTATTTATTTTATTAAATTTATTGAGGTGACACTGATTAGTAAAATTCTATAGGTCTGATGTGCAAAATTCTATAATACATCATCTTTGTGTTGCATTATGTGCTCACCACCCAGAGTCAGTTCTCCCTCCATCACCATATATTTGATGCCCTCCTCCCTCTCTTACCACCCCCTCCCCCATGACCCTCTGGTAACCACTAAACTGTTTCAATGTCTATGAGTTTTTGTTTCTTTATTTTTGTTGTTGTTAAATTGTTAGGGTTATATTGGTTAGTAAAAATTATATCGCTTCCAGGTATACAACTGTATAGTACTTTGTCTATGTGTTACAATACGTGTTCACCACCCAAAGCAGCTTTCTTTCCATCACCATATATTTAGCTCCCCCTCCCTCCTCTTCCGCTCCCCTCCCCTCTTACCCTCAGGTAACCACTAAACCATTAACTATGTCCATGAGATTTTGTTTCTTTTTTGCTATCAGTTTTATATCCACCTATAAATGAAGTCATAGCATTCTTATCTTTTTCTGTCTGGCTTATTTCGCTTAGCAAGATGATCTCAAGTTCCATCCATCTTGTTGCAAGTGGAAGAATTTCATCTTTTCTTATTGCTGAATGATATTCCGTTGTGTATATGTACTACAGCTTTTTATCCAGTCATCTATCAAGGGGCACCTTGGTTGTTTCCAAGACTTGGCCACTGTGAACAGTGCTGCAATGAACACTGGAGTACATATGTTTTTAAAGAGTAAGGTTTTCAGGTTTTTTGGGTAGATACCCAGAAAGGGGATGGCTGGGTCATAGGGTAGCTTCATTCCCAATTTTCTGAGGGATCTCCACACTGCCTTCCACAGTGGTTGTACCAATTTGCATTCCAACCAGCAGTGTATAAGGGTTTCTTTTTCTCCACAGCCTCTCCAGCAGAGTTTTTGTTTGTTTGTTTTGTACCTTTGTTGCTTTCATTTTTACATCCCACATATTTGTAAAATAATGGTTCTTGACTTTTTTGGTCTTAATTTTACTTAATTTTATTTCATGATAAACTCAAGATTCATCCATGCTGTTGCAAATGGCAGTATTTAATTTTTTTATGTGGTATGTATATACAATGGAGTAATATTCTGTTGTGTATGTGTGTCACATCTTCCTTATCCAGTCATCTGTTGAAGGATACTTTGGTTGTTTCCATTTCTTGGCCACTATGAATAATGTTGCAATGAACCGCAGGGTACATATATCTTTGTGGACACAAGTTTTCAAATTTTTGGGGTAGATACCCAAAATAGGGTTTGCTGGATCATATGGTAATTCTATTCTTAAATTTTTTAGAAACCTTTAGGAGAGTATAAAGGTTCCTTTTCTTCACAGCCTCTCCAACACTTGTTATTCCTTGCCTTGTTGATTATAGCCATTCTAACAGGTGTGATATGGTATTTCATTTTAGTTTTGATTGGCATTTCCCTGATAGCCAAGTATAGTTATTCACTTTTTCATATATCTGTTGACCATTTGCATGTCTTCTTGAGAGAAGTATCTGTTCAGGTCCTCTGTCCATTTTTTAATTGGATTGTTTGTCTATTTGTTGTTGAGTTGTACAAGTTCTTAATATATATTGGATATTAGCTCCTTATGTGAGGTGTTGTTTGCAAATATCTTCTATTCAGTTGCTTGTCTCTTTGTTTTTGTTTATTTGTTTTGTATTGTTGCTGTGCAGCTTTTCAGTTTGATATAGTCCCATTCGTTTATTTTTGCTTTTACTTTCCTTGCCTTTGAGGTCGAATTCATAAATTCCTCCTTGAACTCAAGGTCCATAAATTTAGTACTAATGTTTTTTTTCTATGTGGTTTATTGTTTTGGGTCTTATGTGGAGGTCTTTAATCCATTTAGAGTTAATTTTGGTATATGGTGACAGTTCACAGTCCAGATTCATTCTTTTGCACGTGTTTTTCCAATTTTCCCAGCACCATTTACTAAAGAGGCTTTCTTTCTTCGTCGCATCTTTTTGGCTCTTTCGTTGAAAATTATTTGTCCATATATTTGTGGGTGTATTTCTGGGGTTTCAATTATTTTTCATTAGTCTAATGTGTTTGTTTTTCTCCCAATACCAAGCTGTTTTGATTGTTGTCACTTTGTAGTATAGACTGAAGTCAGGGAATGCGATATCTCCAGTCTTGTTCTTTTTTCATAGGAAAGCTGTATTTATTCGAGGTCTTTTGTGATTCCATACAAGTGTGATGATTTTTTGATGTACTTGTTGGGAAAATGTCCCTGGGATTTTGATTGGAATTGCATTAAATCTATATATTTCTTTGGGTAATATGGACATTTTAACTAAGTTGATTCCTCTAACCCATGAACATAGAATATCTTTCAATTTCTTTGTGTCTTTTTCAATTTCATTTTTTTTTTAAGTAGGAGAGAAACAGGTAGTTTTTTCTTTTTTAAGATTTAAGATATGTGGTGATACAAGGAGAGCTGATTCTGAGTGGTGAGCACAAAATGCAATGCATAGATGATGTAATGTAGAGTTGTACACCTGGAAACTATATTGCTGACCAATGTCACTCCAATAAATTTAACAATAAAATAAAAAAATAATAATAAATAAATAAAGATTTATTTTATTGTTTTGACAGAGAGACAGAGAAGAAGGAGGGCCCAGAGCCGTCTCCCTAGTTGCATGTCATCAGTTTTCCACATGGTTTTATCCACACAAGTGGGTGGGGGGCCGCACAGGGCAGGAACTGTATGCAAGGCATGCCCTCTCCAGCTGGGGGCCAAACCTGGGGCCTCCTACATGGGAAATATACCCCAGTTCAGCATATTTGTCCACCCAGGCCTAGGCTGGGATTTGATCTTTGAACCCAGGGACTACAAGGCAAGTGCTTAACCCACTGAGCCATCCAGGCATTCCCTCAATTTCTTTTAATAGTGCCTTATAGTTTTCAGTGTACAGGACCTCCACATACTTGTTTAGTTTATTCCTAGGTATTTTATTCTTTTTGTTACAGTTGCAAAAAGTATTGTTTATTTCTTTTTTCTGAAGTTTTGTTGTTAGTATTATATATAGAATGTTTTTTGTACATTGATTTTGTATCCTGCATCTTGCTGTATTCTTTTATTGTTTCTAATAGTTTTAGTATTGCCTTTTTAAAAACTGTCATTCTTAATGATTGTATGTTGGATGTTTTCAGAGGCTAAGTGACACATGATTACAACAGATCAAATGTAGAAGCAGATATGAAAATCCAGCTGTCTTCTATTAGGCTAGATACTAAAGAGGTTTGCAAACATAAGAATCAATGTGATTCTACTCACTAGTATATTTAATTTGTTTATTTTGTAGCTCTTTGGAATTGTAAGTCAATTTGAAGAGTATAAAGTATCCTGAAATCAAAATATGTGAAAACCACTGCTCTATGACACAGTGAGTGTGGTACCTAGCCATCTTCCTCTGAGTACGGGCTGAATTTTTTTTTCTCTGAGGTAGCTAGTTAAGAAGTGGGTGTGTCAGTGGGTGTGGGAGTGTGGTGCTGAGAAAGGTAGTCTCAACCTATGCAAGATGCAGACTTAGACAAGAGAAGATAGCAAGAAAGCCTTTAGGAAGATGACAGGACACAGACAGGAGGCAGGAAGAACTTGGAACAAGGCTTTTTCCTTGCTTGGGACTGATATTATGGTTTATTAGTAGGAACCAAGACCTGGTTCAGAAGACCTGCTTTACCAAAACCACTTAGAAATGATATGATCTGGGCAGATTATTATCTTCACTGGGCTTTATATTCCTTGGCTGTTGGCTGGACTAAATCAAGATGTTCAACCCAGTGATATGATAAAATAATAAATAATAATACATATAGCAGTAATTAAAATAATAGACAAAATAGAAAAGTGTGTAAATATTTACTTAAAAAAATACAAAGGCATATTTGGCTTTGTCTCTTATTATAATGTCACTCTATGTGCTTTCTTGAAGGCACTCCTGTTAGTGCAGAAGGGCTTAGCCCAGGGACTATGTCACCAGAGTAGAGAGGCAAAGAGCCTTTGAAAGTAGATTACTTGTGAGCTTCTCTTTCAGCTCAAAATTTCTAGAGCAGTGTTTGATGCCTATCTTGTAGACCTATGTCCTCAAAGAAGAGAAAAGAGACCTGCTTTGAAGGAGGGTCAAGAATTATCAGACTTTCCAGCTACACAGACCAAGGATTATTTCTCAAATCTCTCACCTGATATTGGGTGTTCTTCAGCAAGGGATATCATTGCTCTGTAAAAAGAAGATAATAATGCTTACCTTATAGTGTGGTTGCAGGTATTTAGTGAGAAAACATATATCAAGTTGGCTGGCTCGTAGTCAGCAGTCAATAAACACTGGCCTTCTCTTTTCTTACAGTGCACAAACAGAGAAGGTCAAGATATAACACAAAAGGTTCATCTTTTTTGGAGCGTTTTGATGAGAGTGAAGTCTGCCTCAGAAGAGTGAGGTTCAAGCACTTAGATACAGAATAGGAGGGGAAACAAACTGGTAATTACGTATTCTGTAGCTGAGCAGGTCTGGAGCTGCCATCTCGGTGACCTGTTCCCTCCTGGCAGCCACATGGAATGTCCCCTCATTCATTTCTATTCTCCTGGGTCCCTCGTGCTGGGAGACATGATGAATGAACCACAGCCAGCAAAATCTTTGCTCCCCATTTATCATCTTCTGGCTTGCTGAGTGAAGCCATTTGCTTTCCAACAGGTGAGTTGGATGAGACGGATTACATGTTGTCAAAATATTAAGTAATGGGATATTGTGGTCATTCCTTTGTGATGTTGGAGTGGTAAACATTTAAGCATTTCAATTTAACAGCCAGCACAGGAAATGGATATTTATGATTTCCAACCCTCCCTCTCCTATTTGTTTTACTTATTAACTTTAAAATTATCACAAAAGTGTGGTTACCTGACATTAAAGGGGAAGGTGTGTGGGAGAGTAAGGGGCATGGGAGAGTAGGGAGAGGGCATCAAATGTATGATGATGAAAAGAAAACTGACTCTGGATGGTGAGCACATAATGCAATACATAGGCAATGTCATGTAGAATTGTACACCTGGTACCTATGTAATTTTTACCAATCAATGTCATCCCAATAAATTTGACAATTAAAAAAAAAAGTGCCTTATTCAGGTTAAAATACAAAACAAAAAACTATTTCCATAACACAAAATTACTTGGAGAAGACAAAATAAACACTGACTAGAATTAAACATTATTTTATGGTACTTTCTACAAATAAACATGGTAGGCAGAGATCTGAGAAGGTATCAGGAATCATTGGTTAGTTTCATCAAATGAGCTCTAATTGATGCAGAACATGAGGATTCGAAGATTTGCTGGAAAAGTAAACAGATGATACAATTGTTGTACTGCGTGTTTGTGGAACCGCAGCTCATAGTGGTTTTGAAAAATAGCGGACAGAGCTGTTTGCTTAGATTGTCCAGTGTGACAGAGAGGAAGTCCAATTAGGTGTCAAATACCATAAAGTCACGATGAGAAGGGCTGGTGCTTAGATATGGATGGCTTCCTCATCAGCAGACAGTTTTTAATAGGGTGGAGGCAGAGAATTTAATCTCAAGACAAAAGTTTTTTAAAGATTTATTTTAATGTTTTGACACAGAGAGAGACAGAGAGAAGGAGGAGGGCCCAGAGCAGTCTCCATAGTTGTACATCATCAGTTTTGACATTTTCATTCTACACAGGTGGGCGGGGGTGGGGGGGGGCACACAAGGCAAGAACTGGGCTGGGGGCCTTTCACATGGGAAGCTTGCCCCAGTGAGAACTGAACTGGGGGCATATGCTGAACAATTCAGCATATGGGTCCATACGGGCAAGGCTATTAGTTAATATTCATTTTTCAAGCAGGACTTACAGTTGGAGGGCTGTAGAAGCTTTGGTTTACAGGAGACTGTGTGAATTACCTTTATCAGGAATAGACTGATTTATCTAATTCAGGATCTTACTGTCTCGACTTCAGTACATTTGTTCAGCAGCTGTGGAGGAGGACAGGCGAGCACCTGCTGCTTACATCATGGCTCATCCAGCTGTCAGCCTGGTTTCTTCTGCAGAGAGCTGTTTCAAAATGATGGTGTGTGCTTCTTACTTTGCCAATCTGCACAGTCTCAAAGCTTTAGAGCTGGAAAGACATTTGGTTTTTAACCTGGGGTTCACAGATTCTTCCCTTAGTGACTGTGGATGGGTTTCTGGGCTTCCATGAGCCTCTTTAAATAATCTTTCAAATCAAAGCTTTTTTCTTTTTTCCTAGGAAGGATTCCTAGCTTTCAACAGAGTCTGATAAGTCTGGTTATAACTTGAGACAGTTAAGAGCTACTGATCTGGCCTGACCTCAGAACTTCACATAACAGACAGAGGAAGTGAGACAATAAATTAGGATAAAAAGCAGTTACTGAAATTTTGGAATGACTGTATACTTTACAGAACTGGCCTGGTTTTCTGCCACTGCAGAATGAGCTAATGGTCCAGTAGAATTGGTTGAATGAAATAGAGTCACTAGGGAGCGTTTGCTGTCAGCATAGAAACCCCAAATAGCAGACAAGTCTGGTTACAATCGCTAGGAAGGCAATGCAGTCTCTAGAAGCCAGTGACATTGGGGAGACCAGGTAGGTTATTTTGCATGGATTACATGTGAACTATGGAAAAAATAATGTCTTTGGGAAATATCAATGTCAACAAATTCTATCCCTCTTCCACTTTTCTCCCCCACCTTTTGTCTAAAATCTTGCAATTAGTTTCACTGTGCCCCTCCATCCTCTGCCAGGCCATATTTTTACAAGTCACATTTTTACCCAGAATACTCCAGACACTTTCTTCTTATCACAGAACAAAGTCCCAACTCTAATCTGGCATTTATGTGTAAATGATTAGTCACATTTCCCCCACCTGGGACAGGAGAATAGTAATGTCAATTTCATAGACATTTTGAGATGATTAAGTGAATATAAGGGGTTGTTACACTTTCCCACAAATCTCCAACATGAGTCCTCTGCCTTGATCAGCTTGGTTTCCTACTGTTTCCCAGGTCTGTCTTCGCAGTTCTGTGGTTACACTTTTTTCCCACCTGGGACTCCAGCTTTGGGTACGCCTCTCACCTCCTGTCCCTTTTACGTAGTCTTCTGTATGAGGCCCTGCAAGGCTACAGATGTTCATTATGTCCTCTTAATCCTAACAGCATTTCTTGTTTGTTCTAGTCAGAGTATCAGAGTAGATGATGTGATCCAATTTTCTACCCAAATGTAGGAAACCATCCACACACTGCCTTCCTGGTGGCCATTTTGCTTCAATTTGAATGCTGTTAGTGTTGATGAGTTAAATTTGGGATGCTCATCTTCATTTTTCAACAGTGCTAATTAAATAACTACAACATGTAATTATCTTCTTAGTCATGACAGTCTTGACTTCTTAATAAAATTTTCAGTTCTTCCAGAGGAAAAAGTAGCTACTTGAAAGGCATTGATTATCTTTATGCCTAAAATTGTAATTTTATGCTATTAGTAGTTAAACCATTGCTACCACTTTTCTTTTCTTCCAACTTTACCATTCCTTTTGGGAGACAACTTGCCATTACAAGGGGTGTGATTATTGTGACCATGCCTAGAACAGTTCTCTGAACAGAAAGAAGGCAAAGAATACCCTCCTGGCTGATGTCTATTGATGCCTGAACCAACTTTTAGGTCATTTTAGATTACTCTTAAACAATGTTTGAATTATTGAAAAATAAATTATGTTATCAAATTTTTACTCATTTTTCTCCCTTTTGGTCACTGCCAGGATGGCATGGAGGCAAAGGTTCTCACCTCTCATGTAGAGTCTACTGGTACAGTTCCCACCCCACACCCACCCGTGTGGAATGAGACCATGTCACAACTAGTGATGTACAACTATGGAGACTGCTCTGGGCCCTTTCTCTCTCTATCTTTCTTTCTCTTGCCCATCTCACTTTCTCTTAAAATAATAAAATAAATCTTAAAAATATAATAATTAAAAGACCGAAAATCCCCAGAAGCTGAGAGAGAGAAGCATGAAACAGAATCTGTCTCATAGCACTCTGGCCTCCCAAACTGGGAGACAATAAATTTATTGTTGGAGAGGATCCAAGATGGCGGCATGAGAGGAGCACGCCGATAACTGCCTGGGAAGGGCCTTGTGAACCGAGGGGAATCCACAGGGGAAACCCTGAGAAGAAACCTCAACGAAGAGAACCACACAACGCACAACAACACCCAAAGGTTAGAGAAAAAAGGGGAGAGCGGGCGAGGAAAAGGGAAGCAGCGGTTCGGGGACAGAGACTCGGAGCGCGGCCCGGGGCTGGCAAAAACAAAGGGGGGTTGGGGGACTACGGTCACAGTGGAGCTGGATCGAGGGCGGGCTGGAAGCCGAGACCTAGGGAGCATGGAATCCCCACAGGACTGTGGACAATTTAGCATCCGAACTCAAGGGACAGCACGCAGTGCCCTAATCAGATCACGGAGCCTAAAGTGGA
>PVKE010028353.1:0-20982 GCA_004027555.1 Craseonycteris thonglongyai | reverse complement strand
ATCGAATCCCGGCTCCGGCCCAGGCAGGACCCACATGCTGAACTGGGGAGTTCCCACAGTTTGGTTCTCTAACTGTCTCTGTCTCTGTCTCTCTCTCTATCTGTCAAAAAGTAAAATAGAAATAACTATGCACTGAAGACAAAAAGATAATTTCTCTCTATAAATGTGAAAAGATAAAAAAAAAAAAAAAAAAAAGAAATATATGAAGTGTGTTATTCAAAGTTTCTTCCTGGGACTAAAGTTTTATTCTCTGGTTTCTTTATGTGACTGACCTCTAATATAAAACAATTTGTATTTGCCTTTGCTTCTGAGATAACAGATCATTATCTCATATCATGATGAAAATTCTCATAATTGATTATGTGCCAAATCTGAGGCTATGAAATCAGATCATAGAAGGCCATACTATGTGGTCTTTTTAAGCATAATAATCAAGGTGATCACTGTGTGGAATCTGTAAAAATAATATAATGCTAAATGGAAGCTATAGAAAATACAGTTGTCCAAGAAGGAGGAGGAGAAAATGATCATAACTATAACTACCATTGATAGAACACGCTGTGCCCCCACTATTCTAAGTTCTTAATATGAATTATTTATATAAAGAGCTATAAAAGCCTAACGAAGTAGATACAATATTATTCTCATTTGGAAGACTGAAATATAGAGGGAGTAGATAACTCACCTAAAATCACATAGCTGGAGAATGGTGGAGCCAGTAATATGAATAACTGCACTCACTATACTTCAGAGAATTTAGGATTTAATATTTTGTTTTCTTGTGGTTCATATATATAATTCATCATATAATTTGTTCTAAATTTTAGGGTGGTGTTGGCCCTACAGGACCTCCTGGGGAACCTGGTGACCCTGGACCAATGGTAAATGTCAAGTAAGCATGTAGACCCAGTTAAACGTAGGTTCCCTATTATAAGGGTGTCCTGACTTATTTATTTTACCAGCTTCTTACTAATATAGCAAGAAATTACAGTCCAGTTCTGGGGCCTTGTATCAGTGGGCTTTAGCTTAAGCTATGTTTCTTATGGCAGAGTATTTGAATTCAGAGAATGTAAGTATGGTCAGCAGATAGTGTTAAGATATTTGCATTTGTGAAATTAAACTGTTTCCTGTTGAACACATACTCTGATACACATACAGTTGAGAATATTAATAAAGCTAGTTTCTCTATTTTTTCATTGGTATCAACAATATGTTGGATGAAACCATTTGTAGGTATAGGTACTGTAGTTAAATATATATATTTTTCATTTTATTTTGTTTTGTTTTATTAGGGTCCAATTGGTACCCGTGGACCAGAGGGCCCTCCTGGAAAACCTGGTGAAGATGTAAGCTGCCTTTCTCCATTTTCCTTTGACATTTTGAGAGAGGCTAAGAAGCTACAGTATCATCACGACTTATTAATTTCCATTTATTTTCCCCACTTTTAGCTTCCATGAAAGTCAATCAAAACTGTCGAATTCAGAAGGGAATTTTACAAAATCTAAAAGTGTTCTTTATTTTGATGGTATTATATACTTAGGTACTGTCTCTTTCCCTACATTCCCCAGGTTTTTCATTATAATTTATCCATGATACTCTAGAATTGTTGTCACAATAGCTACAGCCTTTGCTGGTGGAACCTCTGGAGTGATTGTAAGGAACTATACATTGCGCTGACAGCGCGACATTATTGTGAGGTCTTCAGTAAATGCATTTCTAAAATGTATTAGTAAGGTATTGTAAGTATTGCTCTTCCATGATGGAAAAATTATTTCTTCAATTGGATTTTTAATTAAAGTTGACTCAACTTCAGGTTTTAACATTAAGAACATGGTTTGCTTTTCTGGATTCTTTTTTCAGTTGTCACGAAGTTGAAGATAAAATCTTGGGTGGGCTATCAATTTCTGTGTGATACTAAACTGAGTAAATATTTTCTCTTTATGTGTCATGTGATTTATTTAAGCTGATACATTGAATTTGGCCATAAAGAAAATGTCTCTGGTAGTTTTTAATGTTTTCTTCTGACAAGAAAAAAAATGGTAATAGCATTTTAAGAAATACTGTTTAATTCAGTGCCATATTTTAATGATGTTCATAAAATAATGCTTTAAATCAGTCCGGTATAATTTATATTCATTTTTTCTTCTGGATAAATTAATGAAACCTTCACAAAATGACTTGCTAGAATAAATTGCCATCAGAAGTAACACTCAATGTTTTCACACTGTTCAGAGCACTGGACATGAGGTTTATATAAGAAGACTTTTTATCTGCTGTTGATTTGTCATCTAGTCTCAGAAAGGAACATTTTAATGCTTCTTTGCTTTCTTGCACTTTTTTTTTTCCATAAGGGTGAATCTGGTAGAAATGGAAATTCTGGTGAAATGGGATTCTCAGGATCTCCGGTAAGTTTGTGTTTAGCAATACTACATCAAGACAAACTTCAACAACCAAGAACTTTAAAATTAACTCATAATTCATTGTCTGCTGGTACATTAGAC
This sequence comes from Craseonycteris thonglongyai, assembly GCA_004027555.1. NCBI lineage: Eukaryota > Metazoa > Chordata > Mammalia > Chiroptera > Craseonycteridae > Craseonycteris > Craseonycteris thonglongyai. The sequence goes on along the minus strand of PVKE010028353.1, from coordinate 18,481 downwards.
ACTATCACCAAGATATATTCCTTTCTATCATTGTGAAACAGTATGTTTTGTCAGAGTGATAGCTAATTGCAATTACGCACTTTGCATTGCACCATGTAAATGACCCTCTTAAAGTTGGAGAATTATATCATATGGATTGTCTTCTAGCTAAATATCAAATATTCAGATAAGTCACCAGCCTGACCTACCTACATTGTACAACAATGTAGGTATTTTACTGTATTTACCTTTAATTTTTAAAATTTGTATTGTTCCCGTGTTGAAAACAACAGCTTGAAAGAGTATTTACTACTTGTATGCTAGGGACAATAAATTGTGGACAAGATGCCTCTTTGGCTGCTCCCCAAACCCTAATTTTGGCTGAAATTCTGAATTGATGTTCTAGGCCCTAAAATCTCACGACGAGATACAGTGATTTCCATCACTCTTAACACAGCTGTTTTCTTCCCCATTGGCTCACTAGGGACAGGTCCCTGGCAACTCACTGCACCAGAATTCAGGCTCTGGGCCACTTGGCTACATTCTGAACCCACCTTTCAGCCCTTACTCATGTTATTTTGATAGGTCCTCCCCTGGGATTGCTATACAGCCAATGAGAAAAATTAGAGAACGATAAGCAAAAATCCTCTAACATTCCTGCTCTTAAAGTTTCTTCTTGTCCAACATTCCCTAAATTGATTGGCCTCCTACTTCTTATAGGTCCTAAAATTTCCAAATGTGTCCATTACTCAATACATGCAAGAGTACTGGATTCCTCACCGCTTACTTTCTGAAACTTGAGGAGGTCCAATGCTAGGGTTTTTTTAAACAAGTGAATTCTGATCTTTTCAGGGGATTTACAGTGCTCTAAGGATTATTTAGTTTCAAATATAAAACCAATTCTCAGCTCCCTGCTCTCTCTCCCTGTTCTTTCCTCCCCCATTCTTCTGGAAAGGCAATACAGACAGAGCCATATGGTTTAGTCATTAGCGCAGATGTTCATGTCAACCAATCCAGGCTTGAACCTCCCATCCTGCTGCACTCTTGTACATTCACAGCATGGGACCCTCCACAGGGAGGAAACGTGCCCTGCCAGCATGTCACAGATGCACTCTGCAAATGCCTTGCAAGGACATGTGATTGGGGTGTGATGACAGTCTTGGGTCAGCAGAATTAGAAAAGTTTATGAGCACTGGTCCATCAGTTCATTTTCTTGTTAAAATAGAGATATGTAATCACATGAAAATTCCCTTGCAGACCACAAAAATTCAAAAGTTAATTAATTATTTATAATAACATAGCTCAGTAACTCCCCTATAGGCTTAAATGGATGTCTACTGAGTTTCCTGCTCAGGATGGAAGGGAGAAAAATCTCAATAAAGGGGAGCATTCCAGTGGAAAAACTTAAAGGAAGTTCTTGAAGTGAAAGAATTCCTAAACACTGCTGTTTAAGTACTGGAATTAATGGAACTTTATTTGTTCAGAGAGCAATAGTTTGATGTGCCCTTACTGTGATCACTCCCCACCCCGAACACACTACAGAAACACTTTCCCTGCAAGCCATCACAGAAGTATTGTTGTGTTTTTATGATATAAAGTTCATTTGTGGAGTTACTTATTCATTAATTTAATTATCAGGAAATGAGGGCTATGCTAATGCAGAACAGACAGATTTTGCCATGTGTATAAGATTGTGCTAGTACAAGAAAGTTCCTTAAGAAAGGTTTGACAAAAGTGTCATGAGTTTTAAAAAATACATTAAATCATTTTTTCATTCAATTGTTTATTCATTGGATGCCTTGTAGTGAGTCATAAAGCTAAGTGCCAGGGATATGCAAAATTAATGAGAATAATTGATAATTAATATCATCAAACTATCCTATCAAGTAATGACATGCAATTCAAAGCTTAAGTAATGTGAACGATGAGAATGAGTGAATAATTAACTCACTGGATCCTTGTCTATTTAAGAGGGTACGAGAAAAAACTTTTAAGTATCATTTCAAAAGAGTTGTACCATTTTCATTTGATTTTGTATTTGATTTCTATGGTTGTTTTTTTTTTATATACTTAGATGAATGATGCATAAAATTAACAGAAATTAAGAAATGAACAAATCAATGAACCAATTCATTCTTTCTGTATTCGTTGATTTTTCCTTTCTGGTAGAGATTTTATTTTCTTAGTTTGTTTTTTAAACAATGACATACCCACAAGCTTGTCTTGAATATTTTACTTTAAGAATTATCTATTGATTCATTTTAATATAGTCTTTTAAATCATATTCTACTGCCAATATTTAGAAGTTCAGAGAAAAGAAAACACATTGTTTTGCTACAAGTGCATTTATTCTTTTACCACAAACAAAACACAATATAAAGGAGGAAATGCATAGATTTCCTTAAGTTCCTCTACTGATTTTTTTTCTATACCTTGACCTAGTTGAGTCAGATACTGAGTATGTTGATGTACTCTTATTTTCTTAGAAAAAAGAAAATCATTTCTTGTTTTTTTGTTGTTGTTGTTGCTACTAATTATAATATAATGAAATAATTTGAAAATTAGAAAATGTCATCAATTTAATATCTGGCTTTAACTCACATCCATGTAAGTCATGCTTCCATTTCTAACATTGTATTTGCCTTGCTAATATTTGATCAACTAGAGGTATTTTGATAGATAAATGTATACTGCACCTTTTTTTCTTTGGTTTGTTGGTGAAAAACTGTACCAGATATTTTTTTGTAAAAAGAAAGTATATTAAGCAATTTTCTAATCTTATTGACTCTGCAACATCGTGTGTGTGTGTTTGTGTGTGTGTGTGTGTGTGTGTGTGTGTGTGGGGTGTGTGTGTGTGTGTGTGTGTGTGGTTTTTTTCCCTACAGGGAGCTCGAGGATTTCCTGGGGCTCCTGGTCTTCCAGGCCTAAAGGGTCACCGAGTAAGTTCAATACTTTGTAAACCTTTCAGATACTATGGCTTACTGAGTAAGGTCTGGAGTGTATTACTGTCAAAATATTTACAAATTCATTTGTCAGTTGTCCTTAATGGCTTTGATCACTGCAGTCATCTGTTTACTAAAGTTACAATGCATTTTTACATTTCCTTTGAATTTCACTGGATTCTATAAAATATATTTTAATTTCTTACTTTGTACTGGATACTGTGTTACAAAGGAGAACACAGTGATGAATGAGAAATGTCCATGGCTTTTAGCTTCAGGCTAATAAGGGATTTAGTTAAGAATAGACAATTACTACGTAGTGGAATAAGTGACATGTTCCTAGAGAGTTCACTAGATCATAGAAGGGACCAAGTCAACCCAGACTTGGGAGGCCGTAGAATGCTTTTCTCCTTATAACTCAAGATAATTAATTTGTAACTATTATACATACATACATACATAGAACTTATTTATGTATCTGTCTGTCTGTCTGCCTCCTTGCCTGTCTATCTATCTGAAAGCATAGCTGATATTCACTCAGTATATACTAGTTGGCTGCTGTTTTGAATGGTTAAGCTTCTGATTAGAATAATTGCTGCTGTACTTGTAATTAAATATTTTAAACATCACTCCTAGATATGATCCATATTTTAAAACTATATAAATTCTATTACTATTTATTTTCATTTGTAGCTATAGATTAAATTTCTGGAAAGTCATAAAAATTTGAAAGGTGAAAACGTTGAAAATTAAAAATGTTATTTAAAAGGGTAAACAATTTTTTTTTAATAGACTTTCAAAAAAGCTTGAGATTGAAAACATTTTGAGTAACAACTTTAAATTTGAGTTCTGTTTTCATAAGGCACTTTCTGTAAGCTTACTTTTGGTTCTTCCTTTATGCGTCTGGGAACCAAAAAAGCAGTAAAATGCAAATTTATATTTTTCTTCTCAGGGACACAAGGGCCTTGAAGGCCCTAAAGGTGAAGTTGGAGCAACAGGTTCCAAGGTAATTGTGTAACACTTTATGTAACCTCACTATAGCATTTTGGTTGTGTTTCAAGTACCTCAAATATTGTTCAGAACTTCCTTAAATAATTCTGAAAGAGTAGTATAAAAATGAGTAGTGAAATAGATAAATGTAATTTTTCATTGGTGAATGGCAATAGATTTAACCAGGATGCCTGACATGACCTAATTTTGCCACTAATAGCCACCATGGCACTGGGTTTCTGCCAATACAGGATGGATGTTGTCTTTATGACATAGGTCACTGTGAATTTGCCTCCTAAAACACATTCACTTTTTTTTCTTCAAAAATATCATAGGTTTAAATGCTTTACTAGCTCCATTATTTACTGCTATTTTAATTCCGTGGTCTTTTGACCATTGTTTCTTCCTAAAATTTATGTTTCTAGAGGGAGGGAGAGTATCAAGGAAGTGCAGAGGGCTTTGTAGTGGGAAGTATCATGAGCTACATATGTGGAGAGTCTTTGGCTTTAAAATTGTTATTTCTGTGCTTCCTATAATACAACAGATCTTAAAGGAATATTATAGTCTATTTTAGCTTTATAAGTTTTACTTGAGCTAAAGTATTATTATAATAGACAAAAAATTACTTTTGATACTCATTATGTGTCTAGGTATGGTAATTCCATCAATCTTGTTTAAATTCCCAGTTTTAATTGAGAATTATTTCTTTAGAAACTAAATTTTTCTTGCATTTTAAGAAAAGGTGATAAACTTTTGAGGTTCTTCATTGAAACTGTGCCTTTCAAATACCCATTTTGGTAATATGCTTTTAGAATGATATACACATAGAACAAAATGATGTGAGTATCATTTGTAGGTTTCTCATATTGTAATGTGAACTCATTTTTGCTTTAGGGTGAAGCTGGCCCTACTGGTCCAATGGGTGCCATGGGTCCTATGGTATGTATTAATTTGATTCTTTGTTATTTCTTTGCTTTTTGGATGATGTTAAGAGAATGTTTAAATAAAAAAAAAAAGACATGGAAAACATGTTAGCTGGTGAAATAATCTTGATTACCAGCTGATAGTCAAGCACACTAAGACTTTCATCCTTCAAACAGAAAAGTCTGCCTGCATTTCATTGTTTTTCTTAATTATGAGTTTCCTTATTTATTTATTTTTTTCTGCACTCAGTAGTTAAATTAGGATTCTTATATATTCAGCCTATTAAAGCTAGAATGTAAAATCTATTTAGGTAAGAGAGGTGGTAGGTTACTTATCACTACAGGTAGAGTTTTTCAAACCCAAAATTGACCCAAAGAAGTACAGTTGCTCTGTGGCCAATTATTTTCAGTTTCAGTTGGATTGAGTAGTGTAGTAAAACTACACTAGAGTTAAAATAAGATGCTTCAAGAGACATTTTCCTATCTCATGTACAGGGTCCAAGGGGAATGCCAGGAGAGAGAGGGAGACTTGGACCACAGGGTGCTCCTGTAAGTACGTGTTTTAACTCTTTCAAATGCTTTACTGAATATACATTTCAAATAAGAATAACACTACTCATTTCCTACTTTTTAATTTTTGATTTTTCTTCTAAAATAAATTTAGGTTTGCAAAGAAGTTTCAATATACCCTTCACCTAGCTTCTCTTAATGTTACCATCTTACATAAACAGATTATATTAGTTACCTATTTATTTTAATAGAGAAATTAAGAAAATAGTTAAAACACATAGCAGCATGGAATATAATTCATGGAAAAATGTCCCTGGAACAGTTAATAACCATAATAGGTAGCATTCATCAAGTACTATATTATACATTCAGCATTCTTCCAAGCATCTTTATTTCATATTTATCAAAATCCTAAAAGAGAAGTACTATGAATATAGCCTTTTAAAGATTTGAGTCTTCTGATCATCTGCACATAATCTATTTTAAATGTATAAACTGAGAAATATCCTTGCTGCTTGCCCAAGTGTCTTGAACATAGGTAAGGGATGCATATTCTATTTTTTTTCTCCATAGGTCAGGCTATGCTTGCTAATATTTCAAACTTGCAGTTTACCACATTATACCCACTTTGCTTTTGACAGTTAAGTACTGTTATCTGGCCTCTATTATTGTGAGATCCTGTCATCCCCATTAGTATAGGTAGCTCAAGTTTATAGTATCCCCCACAGAAGACAGCCAACCACCTTACAGCATCTCAATGGTCCAAAGTCAGGGCCCTGTTTGGGAGAAGTGAAGCCCTCTCACTAGGCCTCCTTATCACTTTGGTAAGCAGAGTGTCCTCTGAAAATGTAGAAAATATTGTGAAATTTAATCAGCTGTTGCCTTATCCAGCCTTACATAGTATATCCAATGTAGTATGTTTATTTCTCTGGGCTTTCTTCTATCATCTGCAAGACAATTATGACATTTCTAATTCTGTGGGCTGTTGCCATCAAGTGTCCAAGAATTATCTCCTATGTTAACACCTTCTCTCATGGTCTTTATTAGGGTACTAAATTTGTATTATGCAAGAGTGCTTCCATATCATTAAAATTCTCCAACTTTATATTTTGTCCCCTTTGATCCAGTACCTTAGGACTCAGTCCCATACATTTTCTCTTGGATCCCACCTCTACATGATGAATAGAACTTGTAGCTCCTTTGGTATATATATATATATTCTCTTCCCTCTTATGAGAAACAGTATTTCATGAACCTATTTATTTATTTATTTATTACTTTATGGTAATTATTGGTCTGATGTCTGTGCGAGAGGGGAAAGTGGTAGTGGTGGTGGAACGTATTTTGTGAAAAAGTAGAGGCTTCTGCATCATCTTTAAGCAAGAAAGAAGTATAAGCTGTTAATGGTGGAAATGGGCCATTCTACAGGCCCATGGGCTTCTGGGTGCCTGAAATTTCGAAGTTCTTAAGATATCCCAATGCTAAATTTCAAGGTCCCATTTCTTCCAATCAAGGTCCTGACCATGGCAAAGGAGACTTTCCATGTTTTATAATTAAACTTTCTCAAGAACGTTTAACTCTTTATCATTAAGTCCTGGGCCTCATTCTCAGCTTTTTCTTCCCTCTGGTTGTAAAAGATATCAATATTTTTAAACACTACCAAGGTGCCTTATATTGATGATTAATCACCATCAGCCCTTCACTTTTTTTCTCCAGTAAATGCACTCAACAAGACCATGCAGTTCCATCAACTTTATAATTGCTGTTTCCCCTAAAACTTCTCTAACACTATACCCATCTATACCCATCACTGTTCCCTTATAGTTGTGGCCTGTATCAGTTAAACATCGGAGACAGTACTTACTACTGCATCACCACAGCAGGCCAAGAGTGATTTCTACTCTATTACTAGCTGATCAGTGAGGAATCCAGCTTAAAATTTTTATTTTAGAGTCTGCTTTCTTTTACTACTTTTGGAACCAATGGTACTAGAATCTTAGGTCAGATTTTCCAGGAAATAGTGTCAAAAGAAAGGCATGTGTACAGAAAATTTATTAGGGAGTGCTTTCAGAAACTATACTTGTGAAGAAGTGAATATAATAAGAAATAGGGTTTGCAAAAGGGAGAATTGAAATGGTGTTACAGTTGTAACAGAGACCTCAGTCTCTAAGGATTCTTAAATCCTTAGTTCTGTGGGAAATATGGAGCTGTGATGGCTCTTTAGACTTGTCTTGAATGGGGGCCAATCCTTTGTAGCACTGCATTGACCATGGGAGGCATATAACTTCTGGAGAGCTAACTTCTTTTAGTTGAGGGCAACCTGTTGAGAAAGGTCTCAACTGTAAGCCATCATCTTGCAAACACTTTCAGCAGTGGTAGAGTGATTCCTTCAGTGCTGCAGGAGTGTTTGGGTAACACCCACAACAGTCATTACTATTTAATTTTCTTTTGTGTGTTTGTGTACTGTAGTTTTTTATTGTTGTTGTTGTTTTGTTTTTTTACAAGAAGCACATTTCTCCTCTCAATCTGGCTATTAAGAGGGCTGTCTTTGAGCTCATTGTATAGAAGGTGATGTTCAAATAGAAAGAACAATTTTAATCAGTTTCATTTTTTCAATCTTGATTATTCTTTCTTATAGCTGTAAGGACAGATGTGTTTATTAACAACTTACCAGTGCTGTATATATGTGTATTTTTATTGATATTAACCAACTTAAGGTTGTTGTCAGTTAACCTTAATACTTATTCTTTAATTTCAACAAGAAAATTTTTTACAAATGAAATGAACTATGAGCAATTACATCAGAAAATCTTATCCTATCTCATTTATTTTTCTCCTAATTAGGGACAACGAGGTGCACATGGTATGCCTGGAAAACCTGGACCAATGGTGAGTTGTATTACTTGCAAATTCGTTCATTCATTCATTCATTCATTATTTCATTTTTACAATGATTAACATTTTCAGAGCACCTACTGTTCCCTAGTTACTTGAAATAAAAAATATGATAAACACATAGTACTTGTCTTTGAAAACTGACTTGTGTATCAGGAAAGAGAGATATACCAATTCATATTGTAGCATACTGCTCTGGCTAAGTGCCATAATGTAGAATACAACTTGAGGTACAGGAATATCGAAGAGAAAGTACCTCTACCTGTAGTGAGAGAAAGATGTCAAGGAAAACTTAAAAAGGAGCAACTTTCAAGTTAATTCTTGAAATATAAGTATATAAAATGAGCAAGAACATAGCATGGTATTAATAAATAGGATGTATAGATGAAAAAACACGAGCTCAGGGAAATACTATGAGGGTAAATTGGATTTGAAATTATTTACCCGTAGGCTCTTGTCTTCTTTATGACTCATAAGAATTACACAAAATATGGGAGGAAAAAATAAGTATAGTTAAGCAGGGTTTTTTAAAAAAAAAGATAAATTGATGGAATTAAAATGTAGTCTTAGAAGAAGAACCGGGATAACCTAGAATGGAATTTCTTTTAAATTCATTTCCTTTAAATCTAACTTTTACCAATGGTTTAAAGTTTAAACTCTATGTATGCCTTCCCAAATCTGGATAGTGACAAATATCCACTTCTTATTAGCCTGAAAAAATATTGTTCTAAAAGAAGTAGATGATTCTTTTTTTTAAAGATTTATTTTATTGTTTTTGACAGAGACAGAGAGAGAAAGAGACAGAGAAAAGAGGGGAGGGCCCAGAGCCATCTCCACAGTTGTACATCATCAGTTTTTGACATGGTTTCTTTCCATGTAGGTGGGCGGAGGCCGTACAGGGCAGAAACTGGGCTGGAGGTCTCCCGCATGGGAGGCATGCCCCCTCGAGCCAGGGGCCAAACTGGGGGCAAGAACCAAACTGGGGGCCTCCTGCATGGGAAGCACACCCAATTCTGCATATGGGTCCACATGGGCTGGGGCTGAGATTTGATCTTCAGTCCCCAGGACTGCAAAGTGAGCATTTAATTCGCTGAGCCATCCCGGCTTTCCCAAACTAGCTGATTCTTAAGCATCATTTTTATTAAGTGCAGTCCTAAATTTTGGTACAAAACATAACTTTCTAAAAACTAAATTATTTGGTTGACACAAAGAAAACAATTATGAGAAGCAGTTATTTCAAATAATTTTTGTGTGTGACTGCCTTGGTCTTATATGCTACAACTAGGGAATCCTATTATGTATAATACCACTGTATATGTCTTTTAGCACTATTTCATGTCAATGTTGGAGGTTATTATAATAAAATAACATTATCTTTGTGATTTAAAGTACTAAGCAGATTAATCTTATATGTCAAAATACAGATTTTTTTTCAAACAATAAAAGGTCACTTAACTAGATATTGATTAAAATGTCTGATTACATTTCTGGTTTCTTCTCATAGGGTCCTCTTGGGATACCTGGCTCTCCTGGTTTTCCAGGAAATCCTGGAATGAAGGTAAAGATGTTAATATATTTATTTCTTGATTATGTGACTTCCAAAATAAGAAATGTCCTTTCATTAATTGAAGAGTATGGAAGTTGCTCTTAACTAAGGAAAGTGCCTAGACCCTAGACTAGAGTATTCTACATGTCAATTATGGTAGGGAAAAAAATAAAAAAATGTACAAGTGAGATATGTGACTAAAAGAGAATTACTTATAATTGTACAAATGTAATATCAAAGAATTTGTTGCGTTAGGACTCCAGCTCCAGATAGTTGTAACAGGTGCAAGGATAAGAGCTTAATCTAAATTGGAACTCTGTTCTTGGATAGAGTACCCAGCAGTAATAAATAGCAGAATGTTATAAATAATAGGACATTAAAATAAACCATGGGTTGACAAAGGCTGTTTTCTCACACAATGATGGATTTCACTCCTGCTCAACCTGCCTCCTGTCTTTCATTCCTGACCATTTAAAGAATGGTCTGGCTATTTGGCTCTCCATGTGGGAAAGGATTAAAGTATTCTAATGGGATGATTTACATTTGTAGTGGATCACAATTTGTTCTTCCTCTCAATACTTTGGGTGATAAATTCAAGGATTACAGTAGGTTATTATGATTATATTAGCTAAATTAGTGAATATGTTCAAAACACTATTCTCAAATTTTTAATTGTGCAATATATTTGATTACCCCTTACAACCAGTTTTCCATTGACAATTATTCTCTTCATCTTGTAAAAGGGATTTACTCTGTTATGCTGTACAAAAATGACTGCAGCTGTGCCAGCCACCTCACTTCTCTAAATCTTGTTTTCTTGTGGAATTTTGTTGATAATCAAGTGAGATGATCTATGCAAACCTTTAGTTTACTTGTAGTGCCCAAATCAGAGGGTGCCTTCCACATAGGTCAGTGCTTTTTTGTAGGTAGTGTTGCTCAAATCGGACTTAAACTTTGATACAAAAAAAACCCCAAAAAGGTCCTCTGGGGCCTCCCCCTTCTCTCTGTCTCTCTGTCTCTGTCTCCCTATCTCTGTGTCAAAAACTATAAAATAAATCTTAAAAAAAAAAACATACCGGTATGTGCACACACACGGTATTGGTTGGCTCATTGGTGAGAACACTAAAAAAAGTCTAAAAGTTTATATGCTTACATTTCAAACATTCTTTGAAATGTGATAGTCATCAAGTCAAATTATTTTTCAAGTTTGCTCTAATGCCAACTTTAAACTCTATACCACAGCGATGCGGCTTCTATAAAATGATGTCCTAAGTCTTTTGACTAACCAGTTTCTTCTTTCTCTGAGAACTCACTCCAAATTCTGGCAGGTAGAAAGTTCTGTTCTCTGTATCTGTTCTGCTCTAGGATGTCCTTTCTAATCCTGCTGCTACTGACTCTGGACATCAAGGGTCCAACCTCCCTATGTATCCTGATCAAAATATGCAAAATACCCTCCCTCTTTGTGTAGAACCCTTCGCCTTCAAACTGACCTTTGGCTAGAGAATTAAGGAAAGAATACTCAGAACACCCAGAAAGTGATTTCTACTCCAAGTTGACATCTAGTTAAGGCTTCACTAAAAATCACAGTACAAGCAAGAACTCACTGGATACTTCTCTTTCCTCCTGGGTTTTTCTAGTACTGGCTGTTGGTTACTGAAAACTGCTTAACAAAATCAACCACCTAGCAAAACTGTTTCTCTCAGCAATTGTTTCCCTACCCTACACTATCCTCAGCATAAAATTTCTGTATTTTTTTTGTTTTTAGCCAGGGTTCTGCTATACCTATAAGGTCCTACCGTTCTTTGCTCTCTGGATTAAAAATAAACTTCCATATCCAGTTCTTTGCATTTCAGTGAAGGGTAATAGGAGTTTAATAGGGATTTTATATATTTTATTGATACTGGTGAGTTCTCTAAGGCTTAGAATTTTAGTTTCAAAATTCCATGTCCAGGTCCCTTTAGGATTAGGTCTACATAGGTATATAATTAGGTAGATAAAATACATAAACCAGTTAGGTTTGAATTTTGGTTAAATAAAGAATAAATTTTAGTATCAATATGTGCCAAATATTGTGTGGGAAAAACTTATAATAAAATTATTTGTTGTATATCTGAATCAAAACTTCACTATACATCCTGTATTTTTATTTACTATCTGGACCACTATCCTGAGTTGAAATAAGGATGGCTATCAGGTTACCTTGATGGTCCTCTGCTCTTAATCCTGTGGGCATCACCACACCTCTAACAGTAGGAAAGTGAGTCCCCTCTTTAGGAATGTATCCCCTATGACCAATTTGTACTTTTGACCCTTTTAAATATTTGGGTATAAAATGTAAAATTCCAAATAAGCTACCAAATTTGAATTGCACCACATTTATACATCTCTTAGATTAACGTTTCCCTTTGTACCTCACCCCTTTAGGGAGAAGCAGGTCCCACTGGGGCTCGAGGCCCTGAAGGTCCTCAGGGGCAAAGAGGTGAAACTGGGTCTCCCGGTCCGGCTGGCTCTCAAGGTCTTCCTGTAAGTTCCTAGTATATTTAAGAAGTGTCACAGAAAGTTGGACATGTTTTATAACATCAGAACAAAGGCAATCTATTTTAATATATTCTGTTTAATCTCAGAGTGAGTGTTTACAACTCATGAGAAAACCCACATTTCCCTTGTAAAATGTGCACATTTTATCTGTTTTATGGAAATGGTCATAAAAGTTATTTTTTAAAATAATATAATAGTGGTTGATTTTTATTGTGAAATTTTCTGCCAGCTGTTGAAAGATGAGTGGACATCTGAGAATGCCAACCTAGATATAGCTTAATATTTCATAAACTTTTCATGTATGTTTTAGGGTGTGGTAGGAACTGATGGTACTCCTGGTGCCAAAGGCCCAACGGTAAGCAACAACACTTATGCCACATGAAGTTTAAATATACACAGTGTTTATAGAGAGACTTCTGACTAGGTCTCTGTTTATCTTGTCACTATTGTATTCTTCGATAGGGCTCTCCAGGTACTTCTGGTCCTCCTGGCTTGGCAGGGCCCCCTGGATCTCCAGGACCACAGGGTAGCACTGGACCTCCAGGAATTCGAGGCCAACCGGTAATATCCTTTAAAACAACTATTAACTATTAGTGTAATTGAACTAAGATCACCAAGAGAAATAACATTTAATGAGATGCAATGAAACATAAATAATGTGACTTATCCGCATGAGACAAATGAAGATAGAAATTTTTGTACAGTGAAAGCAAATGTTAATGGATACTTTAGATGTTTAAATTCAAAGAGGAATGTTATTGCATTAAGTTTAGTTTATTTATTTATTTATTTATTTTTATTGTTTTTGACAGAGACAGAGAGAGAGAGAGAGAGTGATACAGAGACAGAGAGAGAACTGAACTGGGGGAACTCCCCAGTTCAGCATATGGGTCCGCACGGGCCGGGGCCGGGATTCTATCCTCGATCCCCGGTGCTGCAAAGTGAGCGCTTAACCCACTGAGCCATCCTGGTATCCCCAAGTTCAGTTTTTTAATTTAAGATATTAAGATTGTAATTTCATGGTCCACCTCATAGAGTTTTATGAATAGTTGAATAATAAATGTTATAGAGACATTTGCAAGCCAGTGTGGGAAAATGTGAAGGTTTAATGGGGATTTATAATGACAACTTAGCTAAAAATGGGTTCAACAACTATTTCTTGAGAGTTATTCTTGAAGAGAGATTTCAACATATTGTTTATATTTAATATTTCCATGTTTTGTAGGAATTATTTATTAGGAAATAATATTATGGTGAGCCCATAAGAAATAAACACACTGAAAGTTGTGCTTACATGTGTTTTGCCTTGATGTATAAAAATTAAAACTTTCTTTTCCAGTACTACCTAAATATTTTGGATTCTGTTCTAAGTAATTAGGTTATGCCCATAAATCCTTTTGAAGGGTTAGTGACAGATTTATAAAAACAAGTATTGCTAATACTTCACATTTTATTTTATCATGTTCTCAACTTAGCAAACTGGCTCCTGTAACTTAAACTGGTACAATTGGTGTTTGAAGTCACAGATACATAAAATCCTAGAATGAAAAAACAAAACAAAACTCAAAAGCCCTTTATAGTCAAAGATGAAATGCCCTATTTAAACCTGTCAAGTTCTCAATAAATAGAACATAAATGTAAAATTATTTTGATTCTGGGTGAACGGTTTATTTCCTAAAATAAACCCTGAATAGGCTTGTCTACAGGAATTGTCATTCTCTAGTTCTAATTATCAAATTGAAATAACTAATTATGATTATCCTCGTATGCATGATAAAAACATTATTTAACAAATAAATCTCTTGAATACCACTGTAAAACGAACTGCTGCAAAATTATACTAAATTTTATTTTAAAATTCACACACATTCTACAAGATTTGCAAAACTTAAAAATGATTACATTATATTGCTGCTTCACTACAGACTCAGCTGCGAAAATTTTTTTCAATATTCATTCACTATAGTTCATTAAAGTAGGTTAGACTGGCTAAATATCCTGGTTCATACAGCTAATGATGTTTTTATTTTAGGGTGATCCAGGAGTTCCAGGTTTCAAAGGAGAAGCTGGTCCAAAAGGGGAACCCGTAAGGCTTCATTTTTTTAAATGATAAGATAAGCCGAAATATTGTCTAGAAGGGCATACCGTAGCTCAAAATGCTAAGTACTTAAAGTAATAACAGTAAGAAATTATAATCCCTTTGGGTGTGTGTAGTTTCACTGTTTGATACGTTTAAAATTTATGACTGACTTCATTAAGTGAATCTTTGGAGTATAGCTCACTTGAATGGCTTTTTCTGGTAACTGCTCTTCTGTTTTTAATAGGGGCCACATGGCATTCAGGGTCCAATAGGTCCACCTGGTGAAGAAGGCAAAAGAGGTCCTCGAGGTGACCCAGGAACGGTTGGCCCTCCAGGCCCAATGGGAGAAAGGGTACAATTTGAATAATAAAATAAATTCTTATCTTTGTGGGGGAATTACATGAGTAAGTAAGGAAAATTAGAGCAGTTAAGAGAAATGCTTTTAGTGCACAATTCAATATGGTAATCTGTGGATTAAAGGAACCAACTAATCATTGTTCATTCATTCATTCAACTAATATTGACTGAACAGGTCTCTATGCCAATTTGTTATATTGGTGCTTGGAATACATCAGTGAACAAGAAGACTGTATTCCCAGCACTCATGTGAGGGCTAGTAAACAAGAGTTATTCTAGTGGGGAGGTTAGCAATAAACAAGTCAACAGGTGAACATAATTGCACATTCAAGTATACACATAGGAAATAACAGGGTGATGTGGCAGAGAATAACTTCAAGCATATGACAGTAGTGAGACATTAGATCCAATGGTTAGGAAACAGGATCCTCTGAGAAGATGACATTCGAGGTGATACCTGAAGATGAGGATGAGCCAGCAAGAGAACTTAGGAGAAAGGACATTTTATTAACAAAGGAAATAGTGAATGCAAAGCCCAGATGATGAAAGGATATGGTGACTTTAAAGACCAGAAGAGGTTACTGTGACTAGAGTATAATGAAACAATTTTAAAAGGGACAACACTATCACCTTACATTTGTATAGTGCTTCAGAGAATGCAAAGAGCTTCACATACAAGACAGTAGTAACGATTGTTATCATTGGCACTTTGATTATAGTAGATGGTGACATTTCTTTGCCTCTCATATCTAGACTATCAGTTTATGTTTAATTTTACAATGAATTGTTAGAATATTTCTAATTTGAATAATTTTTGGCTCTACTTATATATTCTTCAAATTTTTAAATTTATTTTTGTATAGTCAGGTTTCTTTCTTATACGTATCTATTGCTATGATGGTTTGATAACAACTTTTAAAACCTTATAGTATAAAAAATAAAAATTTCTCACTCATTATATATTACAAAAACATCAATAATGATTAAGAATCAAATTTCTGTCATTATAGGGTTCTCCTGGCAACCGTGGTTTTCCCGGCTCTGATGGTTTACCTGGACCAAAGGTAAGGTTATCCCATCAATATTGACACTCATGTGGGTGGTGCTCCAAGATACCATTGTTTGATGTGTTGATCTATCCTTGGCCCATGTGGATCCAGATTCAGAAAAGCATTGGACACAGGTGTCAGGCCTAAAGCCAAATCCCTCCAGTGCAATTTCTGCATTATAGAGGTCTGCTTGTGGTAAGGAAAGAACAATGATTGGATGTATATGGGAGTCTATTTTCAGACTTTTTAGGACATTTCTGAGAAGAAAAGTTCATTGACCTTTCCTTTTACTGATACAATTTTACCTTTGTCTAGAAATTTAGACATTTTCAAAATTCTGTAGTTTTATTTTAATATCTATATTATTGGAGTTAGGCGCTAAACACAACTTCCATTAGGTAATGGTGAAAAACCATTGTTCTACCAGGAATCCAAATTAGAGCAAAATCTGGTGACATTGTTTACAAAGAAGTCTTTATAACTACTTTGACAAACTATCTGTTATATTAATGCTTTGATTTTTAAAACAAGAATTTTATATGTGCTTACTTTTGTTTTTCTGCACTCTTTTTTTTGACATGTTATGCTTTGCTTTGGAACAGGGGGCTCAAGGAGAAAGGGGTCCTGTAGGTTCTTCAGGACCTAAAGGAGGCCAGGGGGATCCAGGTCGTCCAGGTGAACCGGGGCTTCCGGGTGCTCGGGTAAGAACACAGCATTATTTTGCTATATCAACCCAGAACAAATACTCCTGATAATTCATTTAAGGTGTTTGTTTGTATGTTTGTTTGTTTGTTTAATTTAGCTTACTTTTACAAATTGGTACATTATTTTTCTCTTTTGGTTTTGAGGTTTTGACCTGATTCATTTTTTTTTTAATTCAGGGTTTGTTATTTTTATCATGTATAGAAAACAAAATAACTTATAGTTTTCTTTTTTCAAAGGTGTATGTAGTAATACCTTTGCCAATTGACATGAAAAAACATCCTGTTTGTAAATTTTAATGATTTTTTTACTTGCTAATAAACAATTTGTTTAACTTTTGTCAGAGAGAATTCCTGACAAATTTCACTTTAACAAAATATCACTTGAAAAATATGTTTGGACTATGGAATTGCCCTTACATTCAGTTTTCAAAAATGCCCCTTACAGAAAGGGATTATACAAAAAGTTGTTGGATGGAAAGGTGCATTTGACTCAATATAAGTTCATTATCTTGAACCCATCACTAAATATGTGAGCAAAAGTCTACTATAGCCCTTTCTCCTTTTACATGAGAAACTGGTATTGGGTTCACCTTTGCTTAGATATTCTTCCCTAGACACCTGGTAAAGGTAGAATGCCAGCTGAACGTATAGTCAACATTATGGACAGTATAGTAACAATGACTCCTGATTTTAGACTACATTTGGACTTGGAGGACTGTGAATGAATTATAAAAACCTGGGGGGAGGCATAGCTTTGGCTTTCCTGAGCTTGGCATAACTTGCACCTGAGCATTCACCTGGCTGGGACCAGTATACTATGTTTGAGGTGCTTTTACAAACAGTGTTTACATGGGATCTTTAAGCCAAGGTAGCTCCTGTACCCACCATGTAGACTCAATTATTCCTTCACTTCTGGCCGGTCCATTGTGGGAGGCTTAGTGGCTGCGTCTAGAAGCTGTGTTGTGACAACCTTGCCAGTAAGGGTTATACCTGGTGCTACCCTGTTGACAGGCTGGGTTGTCTGAAGCCAGCAGGGTAAGGCCCATGGAAGTTTGTCTAGAGGAGCCTAACGTTCCTGAGAGTGGGCATGGCAAAGTGGAATGGGATCCTTTAAATGCAATGCTATTTTTACCCTTTAGAATCGTTACTGGTACTTGAATTACAGATCATGTACAAACTGTCAATTACTTTAATTTTCAGGGTTTGACAGGAAATCCTGGTGTTCAAGGTCCTGAAGGAAAACTTGGACCTTTGGTAAGTAATTTAAACCAACGTCCACAACCATTAATAATTTTCAAAAGACGTGCAACATATTTCAGGTTGTATTTGATCATGTGTATGCTGATCCTATTTACATGTTTAAAATGCCCTGTCTCCTGGGTGCAAATACTTAAGATCTGCATATTTTCCAATTGACCAAAAATTGATCACATCATATTGAGCTAAATGTTTGAGATTGAAATTGCTTCCTTGACATGAGTGAAAAAGCTGAAATGATGTTTGTTTGTTTGTTTTTAAGATTAGTAGAAATGATCTATTAGCAACACTCTCATATCTTGATGTCTTTCCAATTTAATACATTTAAGAGATAAGTAGGTATGAATTTTGACAGCTTATATATTCTGGACCTTTCCCTTATACTGCAAATGTGAAACAGTAGTCCTGAGTTTTTATTACCACAAACTAGAGTAAATGAAAGAGGAGAGAAAGATTTTCTTTATTCACGTGAGAGTATGAGGAGACAAGAAGATGAGGCTTGTGTATAGAATAAGAATAAAATTTCTGTGCTAAATAGCCAAAATACTTTAACAGTTTTTTTAGATACTCAACTGTTCTGACTCACTTAGATAAAAATGTTGGAACACTTTGAACATATAAATTTTATAGTAAGCAGATGCAAGTCATGATTTCTGTGATGTGAATTCTAGAGAGAGCATATATGAAACTTACGTAGTGCCTGTCCATTTT
>PVKE010028352.1:0-20979 GCA_004027555.1 Craseonycteris thonglongyai | reverse complement strand
TACAACCCGAACTCCAAAACATTAAATAAGAATGAATATTTTTCAGTTACTCTAATTTGTTTATAAATAATAAAAATTCTTATTTAGAATAATAGTAGGAGAGGTAACTAGAAGTTTATTTCAAACCAATTAATACTACTTGTATAATGATATATTAGTCTAGATGCTGCATGTAAGTTCTTGTTTTGATGTTCATTTCATTCATATGAAAAAGCAATTGACCGACAGATGTTTTCAAATACCATTGGACATTTATAAGATGTTACAGTTGTGTTAAGGAAGTTTTAAATTTGATCTGTGTATTCTTCACTGTTAATTTTAGCACTTTGTTAAATTTTTACTGCAGAAATGGTGCAAGTTACAGTTTTGCTTAAATAGCAGACTAGCAGAATGTTAGAATTGTTTGAGTCAGTAGTAAAAATTAAGTATGTCCACCCTTATAATCATGCAGATGTGGCTAGCTTTATTTCTTAATATGTTTCATTTTTAATTGGACTTTTATTTTTTAGAGCAATTTTGGGTTCCCAGCAAAACTGAGCAGAAGCTACAGAAATTTCCTTATATACCTCTCTTCCTCTTAGCATAGTTTCCCCCATCATCAGCATCCCTACCGGAACATTTGTTACAAGTGATGGACCTATAGTGACTCATCATTATCATACAGTTTCCATAGTTTACATTAGGGTTCACTGTTGGTATAGATTCTGTGGATTTTGACAACTGTGTAATGACCTGTATCCACCATTGTGGTATCATACAGAATACTTGCACTGCCTTAAAAAAAAAACAAAAACTCCGTGCCCCATCTGTTTATGCTTTTCTTCTCCCTAACTCATAGTAACTAGTGATCTTACTGCCTCCATAATTTTGTCTTTTCTACGGTCTAGTATAGTTGGAATCATATAGTTTGTAGCCTTTTCAGATTGGTTTCTTTCACTTAATAACATGTATTTAAGTTTCCTCTGTGTTTTTTCATGGCTGATAATTTCTTTTTAGTACTAATATTCCACTGACTGGATATACCACAGTTTATTTATCCGTTCACCTACTGAAAGACATCTGGGTTGCTTCCAAGTTTTGACAGATGCTATAAACATCTATATGCAGGTTTCTATGTGGATTCAAGTTTTATGTACAGGTTTCTATGTGGATTCAAGTTTTCAGCTCTTTTGGGTAAATACCAAGGAGTACGATTACTAGATATATGATGAGAGTATGTTTAATTTTGTAAGTACCTGCTCAACTGTCTTCCAAAGTTTTGTATTCTAGTTAGGAGGAATACGAAAGAACAGCATGGATGTAGAAAAGGGTAAAACAGTCCAAAGCCCAAATGCACCAATGATTGTGAAAATAACTGGAAAGTATTTTTTTCTTTTCAAACTAAATTCTTATCTACAAAATGAACACTATTTGGGGGTATCTGTACACCTAACTGCTATAGAGCTTTTGTATTTCTATTGTTAGACTGTAATTAAAACTTTTGAGGATTCGGATTATTTATATTCCCAATGCCTATTAAAGTAATCAATTAAGAAAAATGAGTGGGTTAAGCAAATAAGGTTAAGAAATATTCTTTTGCTTGTCATTTTTACCTTTAGGAGCTACATATGGGAAAACATGGAGCGAAGTAAAATCTTTAGTACAAGAAGCTCTGTTTCCCCCCTCCCCCTTAATTTGCCCATTATTATTGCCACCCAAATCTGTAATATAGTGGATGAAAGAAGGTATAGTTGTAAAGATACCCATGGTTATGGGAAACGGAAATGTATTCTGGGACAATAAACCACTTGCCTAATCCGAAAACAAGGTCTACCTATGGTGTGGATCTAGCCAGAGACTTTTTTTTAGCCAGAGACCCTTGATTCAGTGTTTCCAGTACTGAGGAAAGCATAAACCTATTAGGTGAATATAGTAACATAATGAAGTAAAGCCAGTGACAGTTTTCTAATGGTTTTTCTGATTCTGTACTGATAATTTTCTTCACTTTAATAATTCATTAAAAACTATAATAAATTTGTAAAGATACTTACATGGTTTAAAGGTTAAATAGTCCAGAGGAGGGTTATGATGAAAAGTAGCAACATGTACCCTGCTATGCCCAAGCCTACCCCTGCGCCTCAGGTGGAACCATTTAACTGTTTCTAGTTGTGTTGCTGACTATAAATAAAATGCTTTGCTATTCTTTATTAACTCATTAACTGTAGAAATTATTGGTTAATTTCTTGCTTTGGTAAATCAGTATTTGATTCATAGCTCCCCTCCCAATATAGTTATGTCACCATTTTGACTTTGTCTCTTGGTTGCCTTTGTAACTTATAGTAACTGTTATAGTTAATTCTTTATTTTATTTTATTTTATTTTTAAAGGTTAAGCAGAAGTTTATTGGAAAGAAGGAAAGCTCTCTAATGAGAGGGGGCACCCCAAAGTGGAATGCCTGCTGAAAGAAGGAAAACTATCCAACGTGAGGAGGCACCCGAAAGTGGAATGCCCAATTATTTATTTCTTTCTCTATCAACTATGATACTGTTGGCTTTCCACTTCGTAAAATAAAAATATCAACTCATTACTCTGCCTTTTCCTTCCTCCATTCCCAGCAGCTGTCGTGTATATTAATATAAACTTTTTGTTTGATTCTAAAAATTGAAAATGGATTAGGACTTATTATTATTATTTTGACTCTTTTTCATTCCACAGCCAAGTAGTACAGCTTTCTTGTATAGCTGTCTTCCTCTGTCCCCTTTTTCCCACCCTGATACATTGACTGCCTTCATCCCCTGGTTAAATTTTCAGGCTTCTCAAGGATAGAGCCCCACCTCTGTGCCTCTTGCTGTCATATATCTGTCCTTCCTCGAATCCCCCATTGTCCCTTTCCAATCTGGACCAGTGCTGTTTAGCTCTTTACATCAGCCACATTGCTATTTTGTACTTTCCTTCATCTGTTTCTGGGTTGAATTCATTTTTTCCTAGGACCCATCTCATTGCTTTTTGTGTGTTCATTTGTTTCCTCCATTGATATTTTGGAGCACAGTCTTAAATGGCTTCCTAAGAAAATGATAAGATGTCTGAGGCCTTGCATGTATGAAAGTCTTTCTTCTATTACTAAACTTTTTTGAGTGGATTGATTGAATGTAGAGTTCCAAATAGAAAATTGCTGTATCTCAACTCTGAGAGATTTTGTTGCTTGTCTTCTAGCAACTGGTGTTAGAAGTTCATCAGTTTCATAGTCCTTACTTTGCAAGTGACCTATTGTTTGTTTGTTTGTTTTTCCTGTAGCCTATAGGTCTGCTTTTTAAGTGTCCAGCTGATAAGATTTTAAAATGGTCTATTTGGTGTGGGTCTTCATTTCTCATTCTGGGTACTTCTATCTGAAGACTCATTCTTCACAAACTAAGTAAGATACATGTTTTCTTATTTCTTTGATAACCTTTGTTTTTTCTCATTAAATGTTAACATCTAAAACACTCCTCGTTTTTTGTGTTTAAAAATTTGTTTTTATTTTCCATGTTCTTCATCTTTTGGCTTTAATTTTAAAAATAGGTTCTTGGGACAGAGCGACAGCAAACATTTGTTCAGCTTACTATCTTGAATCACAACCTCTTGTCCCTACTTTCTTATCATTATAATTTAAAATTGTAATTTCCTGAATTTTCATTAGTATACATGACAGATTAATGTATATTTTAAATTATTAGATGGAAATATAAATCATAATTTCGAAAAAGAAAGCTGTGTTTTTCGTGGGATTTTTGTATATTTCTAAAACCATACTATTTATATGATCAAAGATCTTATTTGTTTAAGAGAGTATTGCATTTTCTTTGTTGTTTCTCATCTGTTAAATACTTCCTGTGTTTAAATCTTGTATGAAGTAAAAACCTTTAAAAATTGAATGCAGGGCAGTAGGAAATAAGGAACTTAACTGCAAAAATGCTCTAGTCTTATTTTTTTCTCTTTCTATTCTGAATTTCATTTAGGTTACTAACTAAATTCATTCATTGCTTATGAAAGATATTTTAAAATCTCAGATAAAAGGGAGTGTACTTAAGAATATAATATGGTTTAACTTGTTTCATTAATAATTGCAATCATTTTTGGCTTAAATTTATAGTGTTTTACATTTGCCTGTATATATTTATTGAATTATTATTCATACATGCTGATTCTTTTTTTTAAATAACAGCTTTATTAAGATGTTTACATGCCATTAAATTCACTCTTTTAAAGTGTACAATTCAGTGCTTTTCATTAAATTCACAGAGTTATGCACTCATTACCACTTTTTAATTTCACAACATTCTTGTTATCCCAGTGAGAAATCCCATAACCACTAGCAGTCACTCCCGATAACCCTCTTCACTCAGTCTTTCACAACCGCTTATCTATGTCCTCTTTCTGTGGAATTGTCTGTTCTGGACATTTCGTATAAATTCAGTCATATAATACGTAGTCTTTTATGATTGGCTTTTATTTAGCATGATGCTTTCAAGGTTCATCCATATGGCATGTATTAGTTTATTTTTATGGCTGAATATTCCATTGTATAAATATAATACATATTATTTATTCAGTCACTTGATGGATTTGGACATTCCTCTTTTTGGCTATCATGAATAATGCTGCTATGAACATTCATCTAGAAGTTTTATGCATGTTATCATTCCTCTTTTATATTCCTAGGAGTGTAATTGCTGTGTCATAGGTAACTCTAACAAAAAGGGATTACCAATCTATTTTTCAAAGTGTCTGCACCATTTTACAGGCCTACCAGTAATAATCGGGGCTTCTAGTTTCTCTCCATTGGCACCAACTGTTGTTACTGGCTTTTTGTTAGTAGACATACTAGCAGGTGTGAAAGTGATATTTCATTGTGGTTTGATTTTCATTTTCCTAATGATGATGAGCACTTTTCATGTATTTTTTTTTATTTGCATAACTGCTTTTGAGAAATGTCTGTTCATATTCTTCCTCCTTTTTAAAATTTGATTGTGTTTTTGATGTTCAGTTGTAAAACATTTACTTGTATGGAATATTAAATGTGTTTTAAATATATGATTCACAAGTGTATTCTCCCATTCTGTGGATTGTCTTTTTATTTTCTTGGTGTCTTTGGAAGCACAAATATTTTTAATTTTGATGAAGTCTGATCTATCATTTTCTTTTCTTGCTTTTGCTTTTGGTGTTTTATTTAAGAAACCATGGCCTTATTTGAGGTCACAAAGATTTTACTCTTATGTTTACATCTAAGAGTTTTATAGGTCTCTGTTCCATTGTGAGCTAATATTTGTATAAAATGTGATAGGGGTCCACATTTATTCTTTTTCATGTGAATATCCATCCAATTGTTCCAGCACCATTTGTTAAAAAGATTATTCTTTCTCCATTGTGATCATAAATGTTTATTTCTGGACTCATTAGTTCATTCCATAGTTCTATATATATGTAGCAGTATATGTAGCCTAATGCTAGTATCCATTGTCTTGAGTACTGTAACATTGTGTTAAATTTTGAAATTAAGGAAGTATGAATCTTCCAACTCCTTTGGCAAGGTTATTTTGGTTATTCTGGTCACTTGCATTTCCATATGAATATCGGGATCATCTTAATTTCTGCAAACAGCTGGGATTCTGATAGATATTGCATTAATTTTTTTTACTGTTAAATTTATTGCAGTGACATTGGTTGATAACAATTACATTATTTCCATGTGTACAATTCTACATTACATTGTCTATACATTGCATTTATGTGCTTAACCACCCAGAATATTGCATTAATTTTGTAGATCAGTTTGGTGAATATTGCCATCTTCACAATATAAGTGTTCTGTTTCATGAATATGGGATGTCTTCCCATTTATTAGATTTTCTTTCAACAATATTTTGTAGTTTTCAGTGTACAAGTTTTGCATTTCTTTAAATACATTTATTCCTAATATTTTATTTAATGTGATGTTACTGTAAACGCAATTGTTTTCTTAATTTCACTTTTCAGATTATTTATTGCCCATGTAAAGAAGTACAATTGATTTTTGTATATTGATCTTGTGTTTTATAAACCTTGCTGAACTCATTTATTTGTTCTAATAGTTTTAAAGTGGATTCCTTATAAATTTCCATATACAAGATCATGTTACCTATGCATAGAGATAGTTTTACTTCTTTTCCTATCTGGACAACTTGTATTTCTTTTTCTTACCTATTTTGCATAGCTAGGACATCCTGTGTAATGTTGAATAATAGAAGTGGAGAGAGTGTATAGTCTGTATTTTTCCTGAGCTTAGCAGGAAAGTATTCAGTCTTTCAGCATTAAGTATAATGTTAGCTGTGTATTTTCATAGATGCCCTTTGTCTGATTGAAGAAGTTCCCTTCTCGTTGAGTATTTTATCATTGAAGGGTATTAAATTTTTCAAAGACTTTTTCTGTGTCCATTCAGATTATCATGTAATTTTTATCCTTTATTCTAGTAATATAGCATTTGATTCTGTGAGCTTTTTGATGATATGGTTGTTTTGCTGATTTAACTTTGCCAAGAACTGTTCTTACATAGCTCTAGTCTCTAAAATGTTTATTGGCTGATCATATTACATATGCAGACATTTATAATGAGGCTGTCTCAAAATTTTAACTAGAATTTGAATGACAGAACTCTAGCATTTTGCTTATGCTGCTGAGCCATAGTACTTCATTATTGCAGTTAATAGGCATTTATTACCATGAACTAACATGAAAAATTAGTCTAGAAGGAAAACTTTAGATTGGCGTATTGTTTGTGCCTAATTCATTTTATGGTGTTTACTTGCTAAAAATTACATTTGGTCTAGTTTCATACTATTGGACTACTCTGACTTTATTATGTACACAGATGCAAAGTATTGCTCATAAATGTTTCCTCTATGTTCATTCTCCACTTTTAAAATGAAATAAAGTATGTGTATGTTTGTATGTTTATTTACTTTGGTACAGTGCGGTTTGGTGATACAATGTTTAAGAGTTAGACTGCCTGGGTTCAAACCTCAGCTTCCTTACTGACTAGCTGTATGGTCTTGGGAAAGTTAGTTAACCTCGTTGTACTTGAGTTTCCTCATTTGTAAAAACAGCTTATAATAGAGGTACTCTTGTGAGGTAATACATATATAGTGCTTGACACATATTACATGTTCAATAAATCTTAACTGATATGATGATATACTTAAAGGCCTCTTAATTCCTTCTTTCTCCCTTTCCATCCCACCCCCTCGGCCCCCAAATAGATAAGCATAAGTATAACTGTTCAGGAAGTATTTGACGTATGTCATGGGTCAAATAAATTAATTAGTTTATTCTAGAGGAAAAGTTGACTAGTGGGATTAGGCAGATACCCTAAATTTAGGTAGGTAAACAGTAGAAAATTTAGAGTCAAGTTATCTATGGTAAGAAGATTGTACCATTTTGAAAAGAATGCATTGGAATTCAGAATTAGAAGGTAAAATATAATGACACTAAGAAATATTCATTGTACCCTTACAATTTTGGCTTTGCCTTATAATAGATTAATGCTTATATAAAAGAGCAGACATCAGAATAATAAATGAATATTTCTCCATTCAACAAAATCTTAGGAGAATTGTTCAATATGTAATCTTTCCTTTTGAGTTTTCTTCATTTTAATTTCAAATGTTTTGTTTTCTCATTAAATTGTGCATGAAGCTATAATAAATAGGAATAACTTAGCAAGCAGATCTTTGTTACAGTGTTTGATTATTTTCTAAGAAAACTCTTTGTAATGACAATACTGTGTTATGAATAACCATATCTGTAAGAAGTGGTAATCATTGTAGGTACAAAAAGATATGAATATTTGCATCTATGACATGCTGTTTTGTGATCTCATATTCAAAGTCGATATTTTCTTCCATTATGATATATCCATTGTAAGGTAATTTTAGTTTTTTTTTACAATAATGAATACATTGTGATAAATAATAATGGGCACCATTTAGTGAGTATACTCTATATGTTTAATTCTTACCACAGTTCTGCAAACTAGAATAAATAGGTATCTTCATTTTATGAAGAAGAAAGTTCAGAGGTAGTAATTCTCTAGGTCACAGCAAGTAATGGTGGAGCTGGCATGTGAACTGACGTGAAAGTAAAGGTCTTAATTCTCACTGTGCCTCAGATGTTCTTGTGAGACCTAAACAACTGCAAAACAAAAGATAGCCTGCCCAGACTACTTCTCAATTTGGGCTTAGTAAATCTGCGGTAGAACTGTAGTTCTGATATACTGCCAGGATTGAGAACTGCTTACTCTGAAATTAGCATTAATGTCTGTTGATTATATATAAGCAAATTTGCTCTTTAAAATTTAATTTTAAACTTTTTGTTGTGATGAAGTAATGATTTATGATTTTTCCCCCCCAATCTATAGAGCTGTTTTAGTGTTAGGAGTCTTCAGGACTGGCTACAGCATAGTGAAACAAATCAGTAGTAACCTTGAGAAAAATCACTTCTTTGAGCATCAGAATTATTATTTGTAAAATATGGATGGTAGCTTTTAGAGTTAACTCTAGAATTAAATACAACTACCTCATTTCCATGTATAAGACGATACTTAAATCTTGTTTTCTGTAGTTACAGTTGACCTAGCAAAAATACCACTACTGATGATGCTAATCAATTCAAGATATTTAAAGAATAGGGTGTTATTGGCTAAACATGCTTAGTCTATCATTTTACAAAATAATGAGTTAATTGTAGTAATAAAAGAAAAAAATCCATTTAATATAGAGATCACCTAGGAATATTTTTAGAAATCAAAAGGAAAAAAAAAGGGATAGAATAGGAATTTAACATTTTGTACAGTTATTTTTCATTAAGAAGAAATAGTTTTTATACCTGAGTGTGAATATATAGAGTGCTATAATTTTATTAAGTTCTATGAGATTTTATTTTTACATTTTGCTTTTTATATTTTATTAATAGTAAATAGTGAAAGGCAGATTAGCAGTATTGCAGCATGTTAAAATGGCTAACTTCTTGTTTCAAGTTTATGGTGGTAAAAAGCATCTAACAATGCTTGGCACATAGTAAGTTCGGTAAATGTTTGAAATTTTTTTGTTTTGTTTTCTTTGTTCTTTACTTGGTATAGCTTATTATAATTAAGAGTATAGACTCTGGAGCCAGAATGTTTATTCAGATTTCATTTCTGGTACTTTCTAATTGTGTGACTTGGGGCAAGTTACTTGATTTCTCTATGCTTCAGTTCCCTTATCTGTTTATATGAGATGAAATTATATGTTCTCCATAGGTTATGAGCATTAAATGAGTTAATATAGGAAACATGTTTAATATAATGCCTAACAGAGAAAATGCCCTGTATTTGCTGTTACAAAAATAGCAAATTTGCATTTTAAGCTATATTTTTAAGGCTACACAAGTTATAAAAAATTGATACGTTCATTAGTAATATAATATCATGCCACAATTAGAAACATAGTTATGTGTCTCATTATATTTTCTCTTCTTTTATTGAAGTATACAAGTATAGTTGGTATTCAGTCTTATATTGGTTATAGTTGTTACAGGTGTACAATATAGTGATCAACATTATACCTTACAATGTGGTCACCTCACCAATTCTTGTAATCATCATCATCATGCAAACTTCCACAGTATTATTGACTATATTGCCCTTCCCCTTTTTCACCCATTTACCTACCCCCTTCCTTCTGGTAATCATCTCTTTGGTCTCTGTTTCTATGAGTCTGGTTTTGTTTCCTGTTTTGTTTTGAGATTCCGTATACGAGTGGATCCACAGAGTATATTTTTTTCTCTGCCTGACTTATTTTACTTAGCATTAACACTCTAGAACCATTCATGTTGTCAGAAATGGCAAGATTACATTTTTTTTTTGCTGCATAATTCATTGTGTATATGTAAATTTATATGTGATACATATACATATATAAAGTCAGACCTTGTATGTATTTGTGTGTGTGTGTGTATAATCTTTGTCCCATCTTTTGGTGGATGTGTGGGTTGCTTTCATATCTTGGCTATTGTAAATACTGCAGTGAATATAGGGTAGGGTGACCAGATGTCCCACTTTTGGCGAGACAGTCCTGATTTTTAACAATTTGTCCCACGTCCCACGGCGTTTTAAAAAGGTCCCGATTTTTGGAAAGACTGCACGACAAGCTAGGGAACGGCGGGAGATAGACCAAATTTTTAATCAAGAACCCTCTCCCCCCCAGTCAATGGTGTCCTGCTTTACCAATGTTAAAATCTGGTCACCTTAATATAGGGGTGCATATATCCTTTCAAATTAGTATTTTTGTTTTCTTTGGATAAATACACTGGAGTAATGAAAGTCTCTTCAAGTGGTGTTGGGAAAACAGGACAGATACGTGCAAAGAAATGAAACTGGACCATTTTCTTATACCATGTACAAAAGTAAACTCAAAATGGGATAAAGTTGTAAATGTAAAGCCTGAAATCATAAAACTAAAAAACAGCATAAGTAAATGATCTGACATCAGTCTGAGTAATATCTTTTTGGATATGCTCTCTTGATCAAGGAAACACGCAAGAATAAACACATGGAACTACATCAAACTAAAAAGCTTTTGCACAGCAAAGGAAACCTTCAGGCAACCCACTGAATGGAAGAATGTATTTGCAAATGATAAATCTGATAAGGGGTTGACATCTGAAATATATCAGAAAATGTATACAACTCAATAACAAAAAATACGTAAGAAATGTGCACAACTCAACAAAAAAAATATGTAAGAAACTCATACAGCTCAATTACAAAAAATAATCTGATCAAAAAATGGGCAGAGGACTTGAAAAGATATTTCTTCAAAGAAGACATATACATGACCAACAGACATATGAAAAGATGCTGAACATCACTAATCAGAAATTCAAATCAAAGCCACAGTGAGATACTTCAGACTTGTCAGAATGGCTCTTGTCAAAAAGTCAACAAACAACGTGTTGGCAAGAGTATAGAGAAAAGGGAACCCTTGTGTGCTGTTGGTGGAATGGCATATTGATGCAGTCCCTATGGAAAACAGTATGGCGATTCCTCAAAAAACTAAAAATGAACATACCATATGAACCAGCAATTTCTCTTTATTATATTTTTAGCTTAAACTGTTTAAAAATGACACTACAGGAGTGAAAAAAAATGCTGGTAAAAAATAATTGTTTCTAACAGCAATATTCCAAAATGGCATTTGTCTACTTTTCAGATTTCTTTGCTGACTTGGGCAAAATTTGGTGCTCTGCCTTTTCTCCTCCTCTTATTTTAAGTGAAAGAAAAAAAATTGGTCAGAGTAAAATATATTAAATATATTATCTTGGTCCTGTATATTTCTGTTTCTAGCAATTTTTTTTTTTATGAAAGGAATGTTTTTTTAAATTTCTTTTAGACCTGTAATTATTGAGTGTTCTCGTTTTTTTAACAGAAACTAGCTGATTAGATTGATGTCAAGTAAACCTAACTAAATCTCAACCTCATTAAGCAGTGTGTATTGAATGGTCATTTGAATATTTATTAGTCTGTTACATAATGTACCAGTTTCTATAAAAAGCCCATACATACCATAAATTCCTTAATGGAATCAATGACAGCTTTGGTCGTCCAGGAGTAGAATGTTATTGCCAGCATGACAATGGAGCTGCGGTGATCCAGCTCCAGTTCCTGATTAATGAGGTTAGTGAATGGCTTTAACCTCTCTTACTTATGTACGATATAGGGCCTTATCTCATCTTTCAGATTTCTTCCATGCAGTCATATTTAAATATGTGAACAAAGTAATTTTTTATAGGTCAGAGATGTTAATACTTAAGGCATCATCATGGACAGTTGTGTAAATAATGTAAGATGTTTTTTAAAACTTGCAAATACAACGATATAAGGTAAATCTTTGGTACTGGTTCTTGTACTTAAATTTTATTTCATGGATAGTGAAAGTTATATAATAGAAATCTATATTAAAATATTTTTTAAAGCTGGAGCTTACTAGAAATTATAAAATGTCCCTTCTCTGATGAGTTGTTTTGAAATACAACTAGGAAACCAAAATTCATTAGAAACTGGTTATTGTCCATAGTTCCTGTTATGTCACTTAATTGTTGAAGTTACTAATTATTGTCTTTCTTTTTGGTGGAGGACAAAGTTTGGAAGAAGTTCAAGTGTTTGCAGGTTTTAAAAAAAGTATGAGTAGCTCTGAGAATAGGTGTTTACTGCACATAGTGACAGGCAGGAAAAGCTGGTCATAGAAGGAAGAAAGAAATTCTTCTGGAAAAGACTTTGCTATAGTTTGTGGACATTCTTTTTTGCCCTTTAGTCCTTAGGTTCTGTGGAGTAAATTCTTAAGTCTGTGTGAGAGAAAATGTTATTCAGCTTTTGCTAAATGTTGAGTTTGTCAACTTTTAGAGAGGCATCATGGATGTAAATAGCTAAAGATGGTAATAGAAAAAATTCAGCAAAACTATGATCTAAATAAGATACAATTGTGTAGGTTTTTCAGGGTCATAGGAAGCATTTTAAAAATTTTAATGTGCCTCTGTAGAACTGTATAATAGGCATGCTAAAAAAATCAAAGTATAGAAAGTTGTTTAACCCATATATGAGGACTCAAGATTATTTTTCTTATTTTTTTCCCCCAAAATTTTGAAATAATTAGACTGGCAGTTAGTTTTAAAATAGAGAAGTCCAACTTCCCTCATAGTGAGATTTTATGTAATACGTAGTTCAATATCACACCTGGAGAATTACATCAATTCAGTACTGTTTACACTACAGATCTTTAATTTAGACTTCACCACCATTTTCTTCATGCACTGTGTGTGTGTAGTTTTGTGCAATTTTACCACATATATATTAATATATTCTTGTAATGACCACTGCTAACAAGATACAGATCAGTTGTACTACTGCTGCTGTGATGTTCTCAGGCTACCCCTTTATAATTATACTTCCTACTCTCAGTCCCTAACCCCTGGCAGCCACAAACCTATTCTCCATCTTTATACTTGCATTAAGATATTTTTTTTTTTTGAAGCAGTACATGAATCAACATAAATAGCATTGCAAATTGGTTACCTATACACCTACATTTTAGAAATCTCGGTTTATGCTGTCATTATTCATATTGCAGCATTCTTTTCTCTAGGATTTATCACAGAGTTCTTAGAAATGAGTTATTTTACATGCTTGAGTGTTACATTTAAGTACTTAAAAATTAAATTCCTATTTTAAAAAATTCTTAGTAAAATATGAATATTTAAGTGGGGACAGCTGTGGAAATCTGACAGTTGGGAGTAGATGTTTGCTTTTATTTGGGGAAACTATGTATATTTAAATGAGCCACCATGGGAGGTGGTCAGCTATTGCTGCCATTTTTGCTCTACAACTTCTCTTCTTTCCTGAGATTTTAAGACAGTGCAAACATCTTCAGAAAGAAGTGACATTGTCTGAAACTACAGTGAAAATAAGAATGAAGAATACAAATTTTTTTTTATTATTGTTAAATTTAATGGGGTGACATTGGTTGGTAACAATTAGATAATACAAATTTTTGATCATCTGAATCCTCTGAATTTCTTTGCTTCAAAATGATATATATAAGAGTGTGCTTTCTAGTGAAAGGGAGAATATGTGGGTTTTATGTATTTCTGCTTTAAGTAGTCATGTTATAGGAATGTAAATTTTAATGTATATTTTGGAGAGATCATTTAATGTAAATTTTGTCTTCAGAGCTATTTTAATTTTTTTTTTTGTATAAATGAGAAGGAGATTTTAAGACTTATGATAACATAAAGGATTAGAACTGCAAATATTTTTTCCAAAGATTTATTTGGGGGCAGGTGCGAGAGAGAGAAAGAGGGAGGGCCCAGAGTAGTCTCCATAGTTCTACATTGTTAGTTGTGACATGGTTTCATTCCACATAGGTAAATGTGGGGCTGCATGGGGTGGAAAGCAAACCAGGGGCCTCCCGAGTGGGAGGCAAGAACCTTTGCCACTGTGCCGTCCTGGCAGTTACCAGTTGCACCACAGTTCAGCATATGGGTTTGCCTGGGCCAGGCTGGGAAGTGAACCCCGGACACCATGATTGTGAGGCAAGTGCTCAACTGCTGAACTATCCTGGCATCTCTGCAAATGTTTTGTGAATTTACGGTAATAGAAATTCTCATGTTGCATCTATTTTCTTATCCTCTCAGTGTAGAAGAGTACCTTACTCTTTTGAGGAAAAACATTCATATGCCCCCTGCATAATACACATATAACGCTAGAGATTATCTTCTCTGTACTTAGTAGTATTTGATAGTATCAGCTGTTTTAACTTTCTAAATTAGAGTTTTTAGCCCATTGGACATTGAAGTAACAGTGTGCTGAATGCTGTCTTTAGTTTCTATTTCATTCTAGTAGTAGAATTTTTATCTAGGCCAGTAGTGTCCAACCTTTATGTTTCCCTGGGCCATATTGGAAGAATTGTCTTGGATCACACATAAAATACACTAATACTAACGATAGCAGATGAGCTAAAAAAAAAAAAAATTTGCTAAAAAAAAAACCTTACAATGTTTTAAGAATTTGTATTGGGTTGCATTCAAAGCTATGCTGGGCATAGTATATCTAGGCATAATATTTCCATAAGGATTGTCTTAAGCCAAATGAAATGGGAAGGTTACTTCATATCATATTTTGCTCTTTTGGTGAAGGAAGTATGTACAGTAGTGACGAAGTAATTTATAGTCAGACCTCTAACTTTACATATAGTAATCAACCATAATATCCAACTAGTTTCTACTATACCTTTAGTTTATGAAATACTAAGTTATATTTTAAGTTATTGAAGAATTTAAAATGTATTTTAGCATGCTTATGCACACAGTATACTGTTTTACATCTGCTGTTTAGAATTCGGTAAATATTTCTCAGAATTAAATCTGTTGGCAGAAAGTTTTGAATCTTAGGAAGGAGGTTTTTTGGAAGGTCTTTAGTAGCTTTAATGTTTATAAAATACATTCTATATAAAATATATTACATTTTATTTTTAAGGGAGCTCTTGTGAGTGCCTTGGCTGATGACTCCTTACATTTATGGAATTTACGCCAAAAGAGACCTGCCATACTACATTCACTTAAATTTTGCAGAGAAAGGTAAGAATCTATTATTTATCCTATATATAGGTAGGATATTTGTTATTCTGTTCTAAAACATTTTCTTTGAATTTTACTGTTTGATTTTTTTGTGATGGGCTTTATGCACAATCTTAAAAATAATTAAAAATTTCAAAGCATATCCAGTGAAAAGCATATTTACTTCCTTTCTAAACACATCTTCCAGTTCAGAGGCAACCACATAAATTCCTTTGTGTCCTTTTAGAAATCTGCAGCCTGTGTATATAAATCAAAATCTCTGTTTAATGCCCCCCCCACCTTTTTTTTTTTTTTTTTTGCATAAAAGGGAAGGCATTCTATATTCTTTCTGTCATCTAAATGGGCTAAGTTGAATTACCATTCTGCTTCTAGTAGGGAGGCTCAGGTGAAGGGGAAGTTCACAGAAGGAGGGAGTGTGAAACTGGAGAGGAAGAGCAAGCCAAAAGTCAAGGTTCAGTTATTTTCTCCCTGCTGGGAAATAGGGCCAGTCGCTCAAGTCTCTGGGCAGAGTTCCTCAGTGTCCTTGCTGGTAGAATCTTGGAGGGAGCCATGCGTCAGCCTCAAATGCAATAGAGCAGGTAGAGGTAGTGAGGGGCAACTTAGTACCAGGACACATCTTCTTGTCAGTGCTGGAAATGAAAGTGTAGGTCTGTCTAGCCAGAGTAGTTTTTAACCTGACTTGATTTTACCCCTCAGAGGGCATTTGACAATGTCTGGAGACATTTTTTGTTGTTGTTGTCACAGTTGGGGTTCAGGGGTGAGCAGTGCTCCTGGCATCTAGTGGAGAAAGGCCAGGGATGCTGCCAAACATGTCACAGTACGGAAGAAAGTGCTCCCTAACAAAGTTCCAAAATATCAAAAGTGTCAAAGTTAAGAAACTCTGGCATCTAGCACATTCAACATAATGTCATTTGGTCAGTGGTGTGATACAGAAATTTTCTTAAAACTGCCACCCACTTCAGGAATTCTGCCAGGATGTAAAATTCCTGCAAAAGAATACTGCTGACCTTGTTTGCTAGTGGCATGTCTATATTTCTGGGACACAGGAATGTGGCAGTATGTAGTACTTCACAAACATACACTGCAGGTTATGGTGAATCACAGAGAGAGGATCAAACCTCAAGGTGTTCTAGAGTCAGGAATTGATGATGGTCAAGTATGGAATAAGTACCTGCTATAGTACCTTATGGATGGTCTCCAATAAATTCTGGTAAATATGGGTGAGGAACCATAAGCTAGCCTATAAGGTGCCTATAGGCACATATCTTGACAAACAAAAAATGCCTCTGTGTCAAGTACAAAAAAGTGGCTTTTCTTGATGGGTGCCTCCTCAGAGAGCCTGCCACTCCCCTCCTTGATTAGGTGCTGTTATTCAGGACACAACCTGAACAGTTGTGTGTCAGTCTTAAAAGTTACAAAGGAAATGAGCTAACGAGTTTGCAGTTTTGAGTTCTGTCCTGTTACCATTTATTTTATAATTATAGAGTGCTATTTATGTACTAACTTAATTCTAGCTATTGAGCACACATTTGCAAACAAGACCCAGTTGACCTAGCAGAAACTGGTCCTATTCAAAGTTCAGCTTCCCCTCAGCCTTTATTAGACCAACAGTAAACAAAGACTGGTCTTTGAATAGCTCCTTTGGCTGAAATCTGTCGGAAAGCTACAAACTTGTATGACAGTTGTTGGATTTAAAAACCAAGGAAAGGGCCTGGTTCCTGATGGGTAAACTGTTACATTTCTTCAAGACTAAAGTTCATATTACCTCAAATGGCAGGAAGAAGAGAGGTGGCATTTGGGAGGAGCCTGGTTTTCATTAGTACCTGGCTACAGGTCAGGAGGAGAAGGTTTTGGAATGGAGGCTTTTCCCAGCCCTGAGAATCTGCCCTCAGTGACAAGATTTTTTCTGCCTCTCAGTCTTGAGTTTTGTGTAAGGTGACCAGATTTTAACATTGGTAAAGCGGGACACCATTGACCAGGGGGGGGAGGGTGTTCTTGATTAAAACTTTGGTCTATCTCCCGCCGCTCCCTAGCTTGTCGTGCATTCTTTCCAAAAATCAGGACTTTTTTAAAACGCCGCGGGACACGGGACAAATTGTTAAATATCGGGACTGTCCTGCCAAAAGCGGGACGTCTGGTCACCTTAGTTTGTGTCATTCAGGACCTTTCATATGCCCTGTAATCTGTATCTTAAGGGAAGCCTTCTGTTGGAGCAATTGCCCAAGTAGGAAAAGGGGCAAAATCCTGTCATTACCGGCCTATCCTTCCATCTTCCTCATTTGTAGGAATCCATCCTCTTATGTATACAACTGCTTTACACTTGGTGTTTATAGCTGTATAGTTAAGACAGTCTGGGTTATGCTGTGGTCATACATACTCTCAAAAATCTTTGTGACTTAATACAGTAGCAATTTATTTTGCTTACACTGTATGTCCTTTGTGGGTTTGCTAGAACTCTGTTCCTTTTCGTTATCATCTTTATTCCAGAATCCTGGTGGAGGAACAGCCAGTCTTTACAGTATTGCCAGTTATTGTAGTAGAGGAAGAAAGAATGTGGTAAATCATATTGGCTCTTAAAGCTTCTGCCTGAAAGTGATACATATCTCTTCCACTCTCATTTCATGGGCCAGAGCAAGTCACACAGGCATCCCTACTTTCAATAATATAACTAGTAAGAGAGAAAGCTGGAATATTTGTGAATATTTGTAATGACTATCACACTGCTTATTTTATTGTTGACAGTGAAGCACAAAAGCAGTAGCTTAATTTCCCCCTTGTTCAGCCATGAGTTTTGGGTAATTTAATAGTTAAATAATTCTGATTCATTTTTATGTTATTTGCATTTTTACTTCTGAAGTTAGAAAAGGTAGGAAGTATATGAAAATGGCCATTTGATTACATTCTGAACAGTTGTAAGATAATTTAAACTTGTGTTTTTATCACAATATTGCCTTATTTTCTGAAGTAGCTAAATTTTCTTACTTTAGTAGAGATTTATATAATAGAAATTACATGTACTAATTTAAATTGTACTTTTTCATAATTTAGATTTTTGCTAGTTTTAGTTTAAAAAATTGCGCTAAAATACACATAACAAAATTTACTACCTTAGTTATTTTTAAGTATACAGTTTAGTCCTATTTCACATTTTTATACAACCATATAACATGGATATTTTGATGTGATTTTACTTTTATGTGTTCAAGAAAAAATACAGAAAATTGGAGTCTCAAGTCTTGATTTAACTCTGTGAACCCAGGTGCCTAACTTCACTGATTTTTGTGTTGGTTTTCTATTTTGCAGAAAAATTTTATTGTTGATTCATACATCTTTACTATTTTTTTTCTCTCACATGTTAAAATGACTTTACACTCCCATCTCCATTTATTCTATAAATAATTATAGAATGCTCAGTATGTGACAAATTAATGCTGGCTGCTGAGCACACATTTGTAAATAAGACTTGGGCCTTGCCATAAGGATCTTGGTCAAAGTTAAGACAGGCTTAGCTTCCCACATACCCAACAAAATGACATTTGTGCTTACTAAGTAAATGTGTATCCCAGTTTTCATAAAATGATTATGAGTTTATGGATAACATAAACATATTATGTCCTCCTTGGTTAGCAACCAGCTTGTACTAATTGTCAAGTTTTATTTTTCCCACATTTGATCATTACCTTAAAAAGTGATTTTTCTCTGTCACCTGAGAAGCACTATACCATATTAGTTATAAGTGTAGACTCTGCACTGTGCTGCAAGTGCTGAATCTTAGTTCATAGGCCAGTCATTTATGATTATCAGGTTTTTTATATGTAAAATGAATAATTATTATCTTACAAAAACCCTCAGATGTATATTATAAAGTTAATATGTATAAATTATATATATAAAGTAAAAACTATGTGTTAATCACTTAGAACAGTTTATTGCACATAGAAATTACCTATATATTACTATCTGTTTTTTGTTTTTAAAGGTATTAGAGTTACTTAAAGTAATAATTTTATAATTTGAAATATCTGCATTAACTAAACCAGAGATTTTACTTAGGCAATCTTTATAGAATTGGAAAAGGACAACTGGTAGTGTGAGTGATATTAACTACTATCAAATCTATGTAAATTATGGACAGTTCTGGGCTTGAAGTTAACAATAGAAGTTACAATTATACATTTTAAGATTTTTTTTTATGTGCAGGTCATTTTTAGGCAATGAAATAATCTACTACAAATTGTTTTTTCTGTTCATGGGTAAGGTAATGTATTGGTTTGTTAGGATTGCCGTAACAACTACTACAGACCAGGGTGACTTAAACCACAGAAATTTTTACTAATTTCAGGAGGCTAGAAATCTGAGATGAAGCTATTGACTCGGTTGGTTTCTTCTGAGGCCTCTCTCTTTGGCTTGTAGGTGGCTATTTTCATCTTCTGTCTTCACATAGTCTTTCTTCTATGTGTACCTGTGTCCTGCTTTCCTCTTCTTACAAGAACACCCGTCATATTGGATTAGGGTCCACTAATATTACCTCATTGTACCTAAAATACCTGTGTAAGGCACTGTCTCTTAAGTATAGTTACATTCTGAGATTACTTGTGTAACGCACTGTCTCTAAGTACAGTTACATTCTGAGGTACTGGGACTGTGAGCTCAACATAAGAATTTGGGGAAGGGATTATAGTCCAGTCCCTAATGGGCAAGTGGGCCCGCCACGACCAACCAGGGTACAATACAAATTAGAAAATTAAAAAAATTAAAAACTAAACATACTTTGAAGTTGAAGAAAAATACAATATTTTAAATGTCCTGGTTGCATAGCATGTAACTTATGTATGCCCATTGCTAGGTTTATCTCCCATTAGGGATTTATCTGCCATAAAATTTTTACCATAAGAACTAATTTGCCAACAGCAGTTGCTATATCATCTAAATCACTTGTAAAATATGAAGTTGTGAAAGTATCTTGGTAGAGAATCTTGTAGGTGTGGCCTTTAATGCTCAATCCCTTGTTATTGATTGAATTGTGTCCCCCAAAAGGATATGTTGAAGTCCTAACCCCTAGTACCTATGAATGTAACTTTACTTGCAAATAGAGCTTTTGTGAATGTAATCAAGTTCATGTAAGATTATTAAGGTGGATCTCAATCTAATATGATTGATGTCCTTGTAGAAGAGTAGAGGAGAGATAGACGTACTGGGAAAACACCATGTGATGACAGGGGTAGGGATTAAAGTGATGCATCTACAAACCAAAGAATATCAAGGGTAGCTGATAATACCAGAAGCTAGGGAAGATGTGTGGATCAGTCTCCCTTGGAGCCTTCAGAGTGAACGTGTCCATGGTGGCACCTTGATTTCTGATGGCTAGGCTCTACAACTGTGAGAGAACACCTTTCTGTTATTTTTTATTTATTTTTTAAAGATTTATTCTTATTGTTTTTGACACACAGAGAGAGATACAGAGACAGAGAGAAGGGGGAGGGCCCCGAACAGTCTCCATAGTTGCACATCATCAGTTTTTCCACATAGTTTCATTCCACAGGTGGG
Organism: Craseonycteris thonglongyai; assembly: GCA_004027555.1. Classification (NCBI taxonomy): domain Eukaryota; kingdom Metazoa; phylum Chordata; class Mammalia; order Chiroptera; family Craseonycteridae; genus Craseonycteris; species Craseonycteris thonglongyai. Next base: position 276 of record PVKE010028352.1, on the reverse strand, counting down.
CGGGGCTGCACAGGGCAGGAACTGGTCCAGGGTCTCACCCCGGTGAGAACTGAACTGGGGGAACTCCCCAGTTCAGTATATGGGTCCACATGGGCCAGGGCCGGGATTCGATCCTCGGTCCCTGGGGCTGCAAAGTGAGCGCTTAACCCACTGAGCCATCCTGGCTTTCCCCGTTTCTGTTATTTTAAGTTACCTCATTTGTGGTAATTTGTCACAGCATCCCTAGGAAACTAATATATGAGCGCTGTCCAGAAAGTACCGGTATGCAGCTATTTA
>PVKE010028351.1:0-20954 GCA_004027555.1 Craseonycteris thonglongyai | reverse complement strand
GTAATGGTTTAGCATCATAAAGGGTCTTCCTGTTAGAAAAAGTCAAATGCATGAGGGCTGAACCTTCAGTGGAGAAAGATGTTGAAATCGTGCATTGTCTGTACCTTTAGCCAGCACTAAGGGCAGTGTTACCATTCTGACTTACTCTCACATGCTTTGCTTTTATGGAGAGGTCTTAAAACAATAATCAGACCATATGGGCAGCAATCTTTGGGCCTAAATAGCTAAGGACAAAGTAGATGGCTTCCTTCTGAGAGCCACTTTCCTTTCCCTTCTCTGTCAGGCCTGTAATGTTCCTCACCCACTGAGTATTTAATATCTGCATTTTCAAATCAAAGAACAAGCTTTTTTTTGTCTCCCAGGATAGTATCTTGTAAAGCCAACCTCTTTATTACTTCACCAGTTTAAGACTTTATTACTTGCTGTCTAAAGCCTGCTAGTGAATTATGCATGTTAGAGCTCCCAGCTCCTTTCCACTCCCCACTCTCCCTCCACCTTTTTGGGGGGTCCAAAAAACTACAAGGAGAGCTTGATGTGTGTTCATTTCCATCCAGGGTATTAATCCTTATTCATTTTAAAAATCTGCTAACGGAAATATTTCCATTCAGCTCATTAATCAATTGTGATTTTCATTCCCTTGTTTTGTAAAAGCTGTTGCAATAAATACTTTTTTCACAAGGCGAAAATCCAAGAGATGGATGCAGCCAGCGTAATTAATTGCACCCAGTTACAGGAGATCAGCAAGTTTGTGAGATTCACATGCTGCTATACCATATGGTTGCCCAGTAGGCGAAAAATTTGATTAATGTTTTGAAGTAGATTTTTTTCAGCAAATATTACAGCCCCAGATGAGGTGTTTTTTTCTTTTTCTTTTTTTTCTTTTACTTTCTAGTATTGTTAGACTTAACTGAAGGAACTAATCCCCTGATTTAAAGCTTAATAATATTGGGATCCAGTGAAAACTTAACATGCAATAAAAATTACAGTCTACCTGTCTCTTGTGGATACAGAAAAATAATGCATTATGTCTTTGTTGGTAATTAAATAAAATGTGAAAATAGGATTTTGGAACTTCACTCCCCCCCCCCCCCCCCCTACCTTTAAAAAGAAACAGGACTGTGTTTTTTAATTGATGCATTTTGGTTATGATTTATAAGCAATATATTTGGGTAGACTTTTAAAACTAAAAGGAAACAGCAAAACAAAACAAAACAGAGTCAGTGAACAGCTTAATTACATACTCCATACCAATTAGGCCATTATAAATATAACTATGCGAGTGTCACAGAAAAGTTTAAGCTGTCTCTACTTTGTTACCCTAAGGTATATTAGTTTCATAACCACTCACAATGTTCATACTTAATTTCCTTTTTATTAAAAAAAATCTCCAGACTGTAGATAAATGTTATCATGTCTGTTTGATTTTTCCCCTTAGAAAGTCTGTTTTATCTTGTGGATCCTGTCATGCTGGACACCCATCCTCCTATGTCATTGTCTTGCTGGAGTCCTGCTCTGACTTTTTCCCTAATCGCTGGGATGGAATTAGTCGCTAACGCAAACAGGACAAGATGGTAGGCCTGACTGACCTTAGTTAGCGTTCAAAGAAACAGCATGGCATTTTGAAAACATGTAGGAACTGATAGACGAATCAGGAAAATAAAATGAAACCGATTTCTCCACTTTGGCGAATGATTCTTGAGGCTTTGCATGATTTAGCTTTACTGTTTACTTTTCTTTCGAAACTTATACTTTCTGATTGCCTCAGCAGTATATGACGCTCTCTCTAAACCTTCATGTCTGTTGACAGGAACTATTAGCTCAAGTGGTTAGAACATGGTCTTTACCAGGTTATCAACCAAAATTTAAATCCTTTGAGTCATGGCCAGTAGAAAATAGTTTCTTCTAGAGCACAAACAGTATCTGTAACTTGGACCCACCACTGGTCTAGAGAGATACTCAGTTCAAAAGAACTGGGTTGTCACCATCCAGTAGGACACCAGTACCTGCATCTCTTTGATGTCACATGATTGTTGCACTCTCTCTCCACTTTGTGTCTAAAGTGGGGTAAGGGTTCTAAGTGTGCTCTTGTTTTTCATTGTTTAGGGGCTGGTTTAATCCTGATGCAGGGGATAGGCAGAGTGCAGGTCCGGAGCTACATCTCCTGGGGTTTTGACTTCCCAAGTCAAATCTTTGAGCCAAAAGGTTAGGCTGTATTTGATAATTTCATTGGATTAGGTTTCTAATCTACATATTTTTAATTTTAATGATGATTAAATAATAATCCACAAATGCATGAAAAGAAGTATTAGTGTGACAGCTTATTTTTAAAGAATGCAAAGAAACTAGGACAGGCTATCTTGCCTAAGTTTGAGCTGAAGCCATTTCTCTCATTTTCATTATGTCATCCAATAGAAATTTTTATGGTGAAGCAGTTCTAGAGACACCATTAAAAAAAATTTCTCTAAGATTTAACATATCCCCGCGTGTAATATAGCTATTCCTAGTGAATATTTTTTTTTAACTGTGCAATTCAAGCAGTCGTTTTTTGCATGCCTTCTACATTCAAGACACTTTATATGACCACCTCTAGTTATAGCCTGGATTTCTAAATGAAAAAAATGGAACAACTTTTTAATTTTTATTTAATATGGCAGGTGAAACATGAACAATATATGATCAGTTGGCAGGAGACAGTATGTTGAATTATTTATAAGTTTACTTTTCTTTTTAGCAACACATACATGTATGAAATTCATTACTGAGTGATAGGATGTATAACTTGGGGAAATGTTTGAGAGGCCCTGATGAGGTCCAGCGCCTTATGGCAATAAAAGTCCCATTAGCTCTATTCATAGCAATTTGATTTAGGTTGGGCTGACTTTTGTTGTGGTGGTGTGGTTGTGGTTGTCATTTTAATAAAATGCATTTGGAAAGAACAGGCCTGTTTTTCACTGTGCAGTATTGCTTCCCCCCCCCCCCCCACACACACACAAGAAAAATAATCTATTTCTTGTCCATCTTTTGTTAATAACACATACTACTACATGATGATATTGCCAGAACAATTATACTGACCCTTTATAAAATCCTAGAGGATCCCAGTCCATTTGCAATATCTCCCTTTATATTTACAAATGTTATTTCTCTGGATGCAATTCTTTTGGAGAGAGCAAATTCCCAGTCTGTCAGTTCCCACCGATGAAATCTCCTTATATTTGAACTAACCACAGTGGATCGTAATTTATAAGGCAGATCAGTTTTCTGTTGCTCAGATAGAGTAATTTACCAGCAAGTATCCATGAGTTGGGTGGGAGTTGCTGTATTTTTCAAGTGGGAAGAAATCCAAACAAGTTTTTGGAATTAAACAACAACAAAACAGAAAAACATCCTGAGGCTAGGAAGAAAAAAAAAGTTATCCTCCAGGTCTCACAACTTGAGATTCTTGAGTGTTGCCATGCAAAACGAATGCCCAGCAGGAAGGTTGTGCTTCCCTCACAACTTCTCAGTTACCGCAGGCGCCTGGGCAGCTGGTGGGGGCAGAGTCCGGTGCCCGGCTGACATGGAGTGCAGGGCGGCTCTGGCCCAAGGCTTGCTGAGAGCCCAGAGTGCTGGCAGGGAAAGCTTCACCTGGTGCTGGCAGCTTAGCTTTGCCAGGCTGTCTCTTTCCGCGCTCCAGGCCACACTGATGTTAAAGGTGAATAACTGAGAGCTAATGATTTTTAAGGCGCTTTCAAGTGATTTGTTTTGGGAATGCTAAGTTGGCAAGAATAAAGCCTAGGCAAGGAGAGTTGATTTTTGATGACTCAAAGAAGGCATGTCCTAGAGTGATGAGGCTCCAATGGGGTAAGCTTGTTCTTTTAGCAGGAAAAGTGTACCATTACCAGAATTACCTACTAATGAAAAACAATGGGGGGAGGGCAAAGATTGTTAGGCTATGGGAGAGTGGGAATGAGCAGGGCACTGGCTTGTTCAATGAATTTGTCTGAGAAACGTTCCACTGTGGGGTCCAAGGGTGTGCTTTCAAAAAGAATGGATTTGATTGTCCTGGGGGGACAGGCCACAGGACAAATCCCAGATTCCCCAGATAGGGGAAGGAATGACCTCATAAACAAAGGGAAACTTCAGAGATCCAAGTTCATACATATACCCAGTTCTACTATTACTGTATTTTCTAAATAACCAATATTTGACAACACAAGGTTGCAAAGTCTAATTTTCTTTCATACTGCCTAGAAGGGTCTGGTTCTTTTGGAAAGATACTGAATAAAGTAATATGGGCTATCGAGGAAAATGCTGTTTACTTGACAAGTGTTTTAATGTTGTACTGGCCTATAGCATATAGTTAGCACCTCACAAATTTAAAAATATTCATTCATGTTTTAATAGTCACTTTATTTTTATTTTCCTGCAGAATGACATGATTGTATTTCATTTGTAGTCAGAAGCATATCAACCCATAAATTCAGTTAAAGGTATACAAGGGCTGTCTGGAAACTATCCAGGCACGTGACCATTCTTGTTATACTAACAGTGGCTGGATTTTTTCTGGACTCCCCTTGCATTATAAAGTCACTTTTATTACAGCAACTCTTTAAAATGTGATTGTTGCATGTGCATACTGAAGCACATTTTCGTTTATATAGCTCCCTGTGGTGGGTTGAACTGATGCAAAGGGTCTCTCGAGGACACACCTGTTTTGAGCTCTACATTTGTAGCTTTATCAGAGACCTCTGTTTTGGTCTCACAAAGATCATATGGGTAGCTTTTACTTAGGGGACCCTCTGAACTGACATGTCAATATCTGCCCACGTGTTTATTTGTAATCAAAGTTCAGATGCTTTGGATCAGCTTTACCATTAATCTGAAAACACAGAGTCATTTCCTGGCACATGATGTATGGCTGTTGGCTTTGTGCTGCCTCTGACAAGAGTTGTTGTTGGGGGCATTGTTGCAGAGAACCACTTTCCTGTAGGACTCAGGGTCTTAACTGTTTCAAACTCCTGTTGTTCGGTAAATCTGTCAGAAGGGTCTGCAAGGGACCATATTTATGAAGAGAGTGTAGAACGTGGTCAGTCTAAAAAGCTCCTTAGTGTAGTACTTTGAATTTTAAATTACACGCATAATTCAAAGGTAATGTAACTTGCAGTGTCGGACTTTAGTCCATTCCGTTAAATGGAGAAAAATGACTGACGTGAGGAATGACTTATTGATTCTTGGTGGGAAAATGACTTCTGTAATATAGGAAGTATGGTAAAAGGAATAGCTTAATTATTTAGGGAGCACTTTTCAAAATATGCTTTTACAGCAGTACAAATTGTCTATATACAAATTGTACAACTAGGTTCATTAAAAAAAAAATCTGTTCTCAGAGGAAAGTTATGAGAAGGCTTATATTATTTGGTTGCTCAGGCAAAGTTTAATTTTGCTTAAACTCCTATAGGCTGTAACCAAGAAAGATAAAAGAAGTAACGAGAAGTTTCTAAATGCCTTAAAAATATAGTTTGCTCTAATTGTCGTTTCTTATTTATAGTATACCAAGACGAGCATTTGAAAAGTTTGATTGTCAAGATTTACAAAGTACACTTCTCTCTCTTTCTCTCTCTGGTTTATGATGTTTTTCAACAGTGTCATGAACTGACTTAATCTGATTTCATCAAGTAAATATATGGGAAGTTAAAATGACATATTTTAATCGGGCATTTGAGGAAATATTCATAAAATATCAGATAAAATATTTATTTTGGCCTTTTCCTTCTGATCTCTCTTTTGATTCAGTGTGTATTCTTTGCTTAAGGACCACAGCCTAATGTTATTTTGACTGCAGTTCACGGTGTTGGCAGCCTTTCAGATAAACAGCATATTTGTGGTTAATTGGTTGAACATGTTCTATAATTATAATTATATTAAAACCTTAATGTGCTTGAAAATTTGCCCACCGAAGGCCACTCGCATGAACTATGTTATGTTTCTGTCATTATAACTGAGATGACTAGGAGCTGACACTTAGTGATGGAGGCAGGATCAGAAACTTGGGCCTAATGCAGAGGCTTCTCGTTTCCATCCAAGACCGCTGTGGGGATGGTTTTAGAAGATGACTGTGAAAAGTGCCTCTGGTTGTTACTTGGATCCCCAGGTTTCAATCTGTGGGTTAGCGTTTCTTTAGATTTTCAAAGAGGCTTGGCTTGGCTTTTTATCAAAGTTACACAACGACTGTAAAAAGCAAAATTAGCACTTTATCAAGTTTGGAGCCAATTGCCAAGGCCACCAGGGAGCAGGGAGAGTCACCAAAGACCACTGCTTGGAACATGGCAAAAAGCCATCTTTGAAATGAGCAGAGAGGTCTGATAGCCAACAACTGAAGGAGGGAATTCCTTTTTTCTACCCTTTAGCCATGCCTTTGGAATTGACATAGTAGCCTGGTGGCCCACTGGACTCATTAGCTGAGAATTTCAGCATCTTCTTTCTGGATACTGGGTCAACCATAATGCCATGGTTATCCTTCCCTGTGTAACAGTGTAAGCAGGGCCCAGAACCCCCTGTTTTCATATGGCCTGTGAGCTGAGGATGGTTTTAATGTTTTTTTAATGGTCGTAAAGAAAGGAATCAAAAGGTGGATATTTCATGCTGCATGAAAATACATGAAACTCAAGTTCTGATGCCCATAAATACAGTTTTGTTGGGATGCGCATACTCATCTGTTTAGGCGAGCTGTTTTCTGTGTCTGCTTTTGCCTTGCAATGGTAGAGTTCAGTAGCTGTACCAGAGATACTGTGGCCCTCAAAGCTGAAAATGTTTACTATCTGACCCTTTACAGAAAATGTTTGCCACCCCTGGTCTAAATGATGTGCTTTAGTTTTGTCCCTGATAGTCCTAAGAGGATAGAGGTTGCTCCTGTTCCAGTGATTGGCTCATAGTAGGTGCTTTTGGTTGGATAAAGAAATGATCAAGGAATAAATGAATGGTCACATCAAACATATGAGTACAGAGATGTCTGTCATTTTCTTATTTTTGGTCCAACAACTGAACGCAGTTTATAAAACTTAAAAATCTGTTTTCAAACATGTTTGACTTGATATTTATGGTCTTTTAATTAACCCCATAAAAATGGCAACAGCACAGCGATTTTAAGAAAATAGCAGAGCCAAGTACTTTTTTTTTTTATAACTAGGCATGCAATCCATATTACATCCACATGCCGTATTTATATGGTCCAAATTATTATCTTTTGGACTTAGAATACTTAAAATTAGGATTTACTTGAAAGAATATTCTATATCATTCAAGAAAGAAAGAAAAAAATGTTCTTCCCAGATTTATTTATGTGATGGAGCAATTCTGGCACTGCAAAATACATCAGGAAATTCCATTCGGTTTAAATGTTCTGCCCTTACCCTAAAGTATTTGGAGGGATTCACAGAAGAGCCAAACGAATGCAGACAGATCTCAGTTGCAGGATTGAATGAGCACCTCATCACAATACTTTGTAAATATTTTCAAGGACGGGCTAGCATGGTGAGGATTCCAGTTCACAATCTTTATGTCAGTGATGTAGGCCAGAGGTTTTCTGCCCATCTGTTAAAAAATTCTTGAGTCTCCTGAAGATACTCCTCACCCCCACCCCATGGGCACATTCTGGTAAAGTCACCATTTCTTGCTGGTCCCTGCTGCTAGCCTTAGCTGCCAGCCCCATTAACCTTTAAGGTATCGTAGCATTTCTTCTGTCTGATTGGGGCCAGGTCCCCTCTGGACTTCGGAGTCAAACCCAAGCATAAACTTTCATTCCCCCAAATTCTAGCTGTGTGGCTCCAGGCAAGTCATCTTACCTCTTTGAGCCTTTAGTTAACTCAGCAGTAAAATGGGGATCTCACACCTCCCTTCTTGTGTTGCTGTAGGATGAAGAAGGAGGATATTGGGAAATCACCCAGGGAGCTGTCTGGTATATAATAAGCAGGCAAGAAAGATGTGCTATTTTTGCTCTCTCTCTCTCCTGTCACTTTTTTTGTAAACGAGTCCAGGCTATTTTAGAAACAGAAATCCAGACAAATGGTCCCCTTGGCCCCTTGTGTATCCCATATGACAGCTCAGCTCAGCACCATCTTGCTAGGTTGTGTGTCCTCTCTTCTCTCCTTTCTTTCTCTTGTCTTCCTTCCAGTGGTTCTGTGATCTGTTGTCTTCTCTAAGCAGGACTAGGGCAGTTCGACATTCTTCCACCCTCCCAGACTGGTAGGAATATTATTAAGTATGTCCTAGAATAGAAGCCTTTAACTGTGTTCCCTCTGCTCTAGCTAGGTCTGGTCAATTCTGGCAGGACCTCATCCAAGCATACAAGAGCCTCTGTTTATTCATACTCTCCTGTGGGGTGATTCACAAAGTTCTTCAGGATCCTGGTGTGTTTAACAGTGTGGCCCCCACACAGCCCTGTTGTCCTGCCTTCTCCTTGTCCATCCCTTTGCTGTGGATCCCTGGGCACACCAGCTCCCCTTTCACCTGGTCTGGCTCACTCAAACAGTCTTAAGTGTCCTCCCTGCCTCAGGAAGTGACTTCCTCCAATGAGTTTCTTGCTGCATGTCCAATTTGGTCTTCTGTGGACTTCACTGAGCATCTCTGTGCCAAGTCAGGTGCTGGGGTTGGGGACATGAAGACACTGAGGCCGACTTCTTGCCTTAAAGAGCTTGTAATTAGGAAGCTCCGTCTGCTCATCAGTATTGTTCATGGTCTGCTACTGCCTGGAACCCACCCATCTTCCCTTCTTCCACCTTGACGGCTCCTGCTCATTCTTTAAGATTTAATTCTGGTGTGCGTGTGGCTGACCCCCTCCCACTAAACCTTCTCCCAGTCATCCAACCTATATTCCTAACGTGAATTTCCATTTTGTATTTACCTCATTGTGCTATAATTGTTGAGTTGCATATGTGAGCCCCAAGAAGGTTGAGATGGTCTGATACAGCATTGTGTCTCCTGGCATGAAGCAAAAACAGTAAGAAGAACTCAGTCAATGTTTGATTTGTGACTGTGTGAATGAGTCACTAGTTGAATAAACAAATGGATGAATGAATGAGTCAAGAACAAGATCTGGCTCAAAGGAGAGCTGTGGCTTTCTACTGGAGGCTCACACAGGAAGGTTCTAAGACCACCTGGTAGGACCTGCTCAGAAGTGTGGACCATTTCTTGCCCAGGATGCACTTATCCTGCCTGGCCTGTTTCATACAGTTATTGTGGGAGGTCACTACAGGGTGGGTGGGTAGAATCTGGAGGAAATTCAGGAGTCTCATATTGTCTCAGATGACTTCATATCATCTACAACTTGGCAGATGAGATATGCTGGAGCAGAAAGAGTGTCCAGGATTAATCCAGAGAGAAATAGGCAATTCAGCCATCTTGCATTTAATGTTTGTATGGGGAGGAGCAGGCTGTGAGAGAGTTCACCAGTCGTATGGAGGAACCACTGGGGATTCTGTGCATGACCTTAGAGGAGAAAACCGCTTATCTCCAACAATTGTTATTTGTGCGATCAGACCAAGGCACTGGTTCTCCAACTTGAGCATGCCCCAGGCCCCCTGGATGACTTATTGAGATGCACGTCATGGGGCTTCACCTCCAGAACATCTGGAGTGGCGCCCAAGGATCTGCATTTCTAGCAATTTCCCAGATGACATTGATCACGCCGGTTAGGAGGTTACACTGGTAAAGGTTTGCTAGTTTCAGCTCCAATTCCTGCTGTCCACAACTTCTTTCAGCCATTAGCAGGATAGAATTTTACTTCGTGACCCTGAAACACATCAGTGCTGTTTCAGTAAAATACTTTTGCCATCATTGCTTTTAAAGCAGCCCTCTGAAGTGAGAAAACCAAAAGTAGGATTCTCTTATTAAGATAATTTGTTGTAAATATGAGTTCTTGTGTCATGTTTGGAAAATACGCAAAGCCTTCCTCTGAACTTGTTTTGTCAATTTACCTGCATTGTTCAGTGTTTCCTATATAAATTTGATGTACCTGCCACTGATGTTGGTTTTACGGTAATAATACTTTTCTACATTAAAGAAAAAAAATCCTGAGATGAAAATGTAACTTAGTCTTATTATTGTAATCTCCCCTTGCCTTTTTTGCATGGATCATTTGTTTGTGAACTGGTTATTTCAAGAAAGGCTCAGAGGTAATTTCATGGTTTATAGCATTTATATTGGCACCTTTAATGAGCAAAACATATTGTTTTCTAATACATGAAATGAGGAATTCACATATATATATTATTTTCATTTCCTAATAATACATGTATATCAAGTTCAAGACATTGAAAACAACCACATAAAGAAATTATACTCCTCTACACAGGGGAAATATGAAAGTTTTGTAGGGCAAAAATATAAAATAAAATAAAATAAAAACCTACATTTGCAGGCTTATGAGATAATTTTATTTTTAATGAATCCAAATGATAGCAGGGAGCTGCTGTGTTGTGTTTGTGCATTGTGCAGCAATTCATATCTAAAAATTTGGTAACATATGGTTTTGTTATTATTTCGTTTAGGAATTTATGCACCTAAAGGAATTTTGAGAGCTCTGGGTCTCTTTCAGATGTTGTGCACAGCAACTAAACACAATAGGCTGGGACAGGGAATTTCTCATCCCTGGGTTATTAAAATTTGACCAATTCACTTTTTTGACCATGCTGTTTATTAAACTCAAGAATTTTATGCATCTTTTTAAATTATTCTCTTCCCTCTTTCTTATTACGTCTTAGAAGGCTGAATTGGTGAAATGTCTTGGCCCAATAAAAATATGTCCTGGTTTGGAAAAAGAGTACAGGCTTCTTTTGCTAGCCCCGGAGTGAGGAGGTGGCTCTCTGGCCTCCTGAATCATTTGATGTCCTTGGGAATCATTGACACCCACACAGTCCCAGTCACAAGAACGTCCCCTCCCATCCAGATTATGTTTGTTCTACTGCTCTCGCACGGAGCTTGCAGCTGTGTAAACCCGAGAATGGTTTCTGCCCAGCTTTGATCTTTGTGTGGATCAACAGTTGCCCTCACTTCTTGAACTCTGTTTCGTGGTCCCTATATTTCTTGCATTTTTTCATTTTCTGGTAATCATGGCATTGCATAGGGAGCCTTCTAAGAGCATCTCCCACGACTTTGGGTAGACAATTTGGAAGGAACAGCTAAAGCCTATTGTTTGTAGAACCCAGTTGAGAAGTGATTTCTAGTTGATGCCAAAAAGATATGCCATTTAATTTCCTTTGAAGAGGCAATCCGATCACTTCAGGTAGACTGCTGAAATCTGAGGAACTTAAATATATTTTTAAGTTAAAAAAATCCTTATGGGACAAATATAGTGTGTATATGTGTATGTGTTTAACTCCTGAAAAGTTCATTCTTCCCACAAACCATGGCTTGATACCTCTGTTGGAGATGGGTTATTGGAGTGACACAGTGTGGCATTATTTTTATTTATTATTATCAATAAACTGGGTGCCTATGCATGAGGGAATATAAAACTCGTGGCACCTGCTGTCCTTACAGTTGAGTAGGAGGATAAGATCCTTGCTTTAAAGACCTCAAACAAGATACAAGGAAACTCCATTAGGGTTCTGGAAAAGGAGCCAATCATAAGTGGCTTACGGAGCTGGGCCATAATGCCTAAGCTGGATGTCAAGTAGAGAGATGCAAAGAGGTCTTTCCAGATAATAAGAATGTCGCAGAAGGCCACAGAGCAGATATAGCTTTAGGGCTCCAGATTCAGGCTGACTTGGGTTGGAATCCTGGCTCTGCCCCTTACTGTTTGTGTGATCTGAGGCAGTTCACTTAACTTGTATGAATCTCAGTGTTCTCAGCTTTAAAATGGGATTACTAATAGTCTCTGCTTTCTAGATTGTGAGAATGAAATAAGACAATGATTGCAAATCATTTAACACTGTCTCTGGGACCTAGCAGTTAGTAAATGTTAGCTTCTCTTACTGCTACACTGCGGCTGTTCTTATGCTTCTTACCCTTCCTCCTCTCCCTCTACCCCCATTCCTCCCTATTTTGACAAAGGTGTACAGAGGAAAAGGGGAGCTGTGTTGGAGCCAGCATTCTGGCTTGACAGGAGCCTGGGATTTAGATGGGGAAATATTCTGAGATTAGGTTAAATAGTGAGTCTCTACTATTTGGGGTGGAGCCATAGCCTTCTGGGTATCTCCAGAACCCAGAAGAGTGACTCTCAGAAGAAAGGCTCTTGCCCGGAAGATTTTTGAATGCCAGGGTGAAACTCAGTGAGTGACACAAAGCAGCCACATTATGTGATTGAATGTGAATGCCACCTTCTTGTTCTGTATCCCAGGAATGAGCTCTTCCTTCCTGGTTGTCTGATACCTTCTTGCCCTCAGAGTCTCGCATCTGTCTATGTTCTTGATAGCTTGAGTGTAGCAGACCCTGGTTGCCCATGTTGCTAAGTAAAAATAATGAAGGAGAATGAATAATTGGGCCTGAAACTGCAGATGAACTCACAGAATCCATTTAGAGTGTTGCCCTAGTTTCTTCCACATCTGTTGAGCTGTGGCTGGAAATCCGGTTTCTTATCAAGCAGTCATCAGCGTTGCGATCTAAGAACTTGAGTTAAGATTTGGGTCACGTTGTCTTGGCTGCTGTGGGGAGGTTTGGCAGGTACCATCTCACAGAATCCAGGAGGTAGTGAAGTTGAAAAGTCCTGACCACAGTGTTGCGTCATCTGTAGGGGAAACTTTGGGAAGTACATATTCTTACATTACTTATAAAGGACCATGCTCAAAACAGAAGGAAGTGAGTAGAAGTTAGGAGACAGCTTTGATTTTTCCAACAGTAATCCTGAAGTCTGTTCAATTTTCTTTTCTTTTGAAAAAGTAATTGAATTTTCAAGAAAGTATCCATATTTAGGAATACTTTCCTGGAAATCTTCATAACTTTCTCCCCCCACTGCCTTTTTTTTTACTTCTCTAAATAATAGTTCTCCATGCAGTGGAATCACTAACATCTTGACTTTTTCACGAAACGATTCATTATAATTTCAATTTACTAACCATTTTCAGCCATGCAATACATTTAAATCCTTTCCTATCAAGATAGCATTATTTCTCCTGTCACCAACATGCAATAATTGGAAACCATTTTTAGAACTTGGCCCTTTTGGGGACACCTCTTAGGAACTTGTCCTTTATACCAGTGCATAACTTGTAGGGTGTCTGTTTCCAGGGCAGGCACCCCATGCTACAGACTTGCTTCTCTAAGTACCCAGACTAACACCCTTTCCGATAAGTATGATAAAGAGTTTATTGGGTGAATGGGACAAAAGAAGATATTTATTTGAAGGACGTGGTTCTAAGATGAGTCATTTCCGATGAACAAAGGATGAAGGATAAAGTCAGCTGCTAAGGTATCCTTTACCCTCCTGAAAGTTGGCTGTGCATCAGCAAGGCCGGTCACCATAGTCATGCAGCAATATTGTAGAGGGAAACCCTGGGATCCACAAAGCCCCTTCATCTACCACTAACATGCTGTGAGATTGGGGTGGTGGTGGGGGGGGGAAGGGGGCGGGAAACCACTGAACCTCTCTGAGTCTCAACTTCCTTATAAGTCAGATGAAAAAGCCAGTCTAGTGTTCTAGGGATGTCTTTAAGAAGACCCTTAGGCTGGAGATCTCAGCAGTCAGATTCTCTTCTTTATAGTATTAACTGGAGTAATTCCTACTTTTATCCTCACTTTCCATATAAGACTTTTTCTAAGACATGCTTTAAAAAGTATTTTTATGTGCTAGATCAGGATTGCCCCTTGTCAATGATAGCTCATCGGGGGGAACATAGAACCCTGGGTGATAAACCCACCTTTCAGCCTCACGAATGCTGCACAGCATGGTAGAACTGAGCCCTTCTTCGTCCTTCTTTTGAGCAGGGGGTAGTGTTTGGCATAGCTTAGGTCACAAAGAGGGGGCTCCTAAGCCCACAAGTTGGTTCATGCGTCAAAGTAACTTACTCTAAAATTAGATGAGGGTTTTGACTGTGTTTATCATCCTCCTAGAGAGTCCTGAAATTTGACAGGCAAATATATCACTTACAAGATTTGTGGGACCAGCCTTTTGCTCCCAGACTTTCCTCCTGCTTCAGCACTTCCCCTTTTGACCTTTTTCTGGGCAGAACCCAGGGACTAACCATAGGTTTGGGTATGATTTCTGGAGGAGAAAACTCAGTAAGATTTTCCTCTGTGTCAATAGCTGTATTGCTTATAGGCAGACATGTTTGTCTTGTCCACTTAATGACTTTTAAAAGTAGGTGAAATACATATACAGAGTGAGAGGTTTCATATAAGATGTGGCTTTCTCATTAGATTTGAAAATTGGAAGTAGAGGCAACAATTGACTAGCTAAGTGAAAGTATCCACAGGGAATGTGGGGTCTGGTTTTCCATAGGCTCCACCACTTCCTGTTGTTCCCCTTCCTGATTGAAGCAGCTTTACACATTCATTATTCTGTCTCCCAAGCTTTCTCTCACAATACCAGGGGGAGAAAGCCAAGTAACCTCCAGATGAGTCCTTGGGCCGTAAGTGAAATGAGCCTCTGAAAAAAAGTGACTGACAGTGTGGAGGAAATAGCAGTGGGAACTGCAAGGAGACTTAAAATTGTTTATTGCCAAGTTCCTTCTAGAAGAAAGAGCCCAGATCCCATGAATTGTTTACAAGTCCCTACTAGCCCATTCAAGTTCCAGTCACTGTGAAACTGAACAAGTCTGTGGGTCTCCCATGGAGTTGAACATAAGAGCACTTTTTGAATTTTAAGGCTGAAAAGCCCCTCTCTTGTTTTCAATAATGATATAATGGCAGCATGTCACTCACCCACTACTTGGGTGTCCTAGAAGGACTGTGGGTGCCATGTAGACCACATGAAGCCGTCAGCCCTTGAGGGCTGATGGTTCAAGTTAGTTTAAAATGAGAACTTGCCAGTGACCTGAAACCCATCATTATTAACCGTGTGGCACCACATTGCCATAACCAGTAGCCAGCTCTCATTTTTTTATTTTTTTGGTTAGAAGAAAGGCTCATTGATGAAAGTTGGCTCAGTTCTTTTTGTTTAAGTTAAGTGGTTGGACCACCAAGAAGAATTATTTTCCTTTGACTGGGAACGGGTCCTAATACAGATGTCCTTCACATGGCCAATCTACTTTTGCTAGTATAGCCCACAGTTGGTTAGAGCTGTGTTTATATATAGATACCCGCCCACAGAGGCAGCGGAGAAGCATCTGTGTGTCACCACCTAGGGGATTACTTTTTAGTAATTTGTGGTTTTGTAGTTTAAGTACATTTAGAATGAATGAATGAATGAATGAATGAATGGCTTTTTTCTTCTCCCTAAATCTAAATATGGAACAAATGACAAAAAGAAACATGAGGTGGATAGGATTTGGGGAAATGCATTATAGGATAATAATATGGGTTATATCCCTGGACATTTGATGGTAGAAGTTTCTGGAAGAGTGAATATAACTCTTGCCACATGTGGCTCCATTGGCTATACATTGGCTGGCCAGGCCACTAGGATCCTGATGAAGATTTTCTTTCCCTTGTGGCAATAGCTATTTCAGACTCCTGCCTTGTGGCACCCACAGAAGTTCCCATAGTTACATTGGAGTTCACCTGGGTCCTCTTGCCAAAGGGAAGCCCCCTGTAGCCACAACTAGTCACTCTATTCCTAATGTTATTTCACTGTGTTGGGCTTGAGTCCTTCCAATTTTAGTCAAAGGGGTGCATTTCTTACTCCAGATCACAGTCAAGAAATTTGAACCTCACTTCTTCCCACAATTCCCAGTGAACCCTACTTCTGTCCACAATTCCCAGTGACCCTCACTTCTTTCCCTATTTTCTGTTGAACCTCAGTTCTTCCCATAATTCCCAGTGAACCTCACTTCTTCTCTCAATTCCCAGTGAACACCACTTCTTCCCACAATTACTAGTGAACCCCACTTCTTTCCCTAATTCCTGTTGAACCTCATTTCTTCCCATAATTTCCAGTGAACCTCACTTCTCTCAATTCCCATGAGCCTCACTTGTATAGTAAGTCTTTGAGTAGTCCCCTGTCTTCTTCACTTTAGGCTTCCAGTTATGATCTCTTTCACGACCCATTTCCAATCTCCTCCTTAATGTTTTTCTTCCTTCAGAGTTCCCAGTGGCAGTTCTCTATCATATATTTGTCAGGTAATGGTAAGAATCCATCAATAACCAACTTTTTGATCCCATACCATTATTTTGATTTCCTTGGGATTTTTTTTTTTTTTTTTTTTTTTATCTTTTCACATTTATAGAGAGAAATTATCTTTTTGTCTTCAGTGCATAGTTATTTCTATTTTATTTTTTGACAGATAGAGAGAGAGACAGAGACAGAGACAGTCAGAGAACCAAACTGTGGGAACTCCGCAGCTCAGCACGTGGGTCCTGCCTGGGCCGGAGCCGGGATTCGATCCTCGGTCCTCATGGCCTCAAAGCGAGCGCTCAACCCGCTGAGCCGTCCTGGCTTTCCCCTCCTTGGGATTTTATATGCTATGGCTGCTTTATGGGGCCTGACTCACCAAACACCTCAACAGTGTGTCTGTTAGAAAAGGTACTTTTTATAATGTAAGAGTCTAAATGTAATGCTTCCTAATGACCCCTCATGGCTAGCACAGTGCCCGGTGTTTAAGAAATACTTGTTGACTAAATAAATGAAGAACTGTGGTAGGATAAATAATGGCCTCTAAAGATATTTAGGTTCAAATTTCTGGAACCTGTGAATGTTACCTTGTGTGGCAAAAAGGACTTTGTAGACATGATCAAATTAAGGATCTTGACATAGGGTGAGTATCGTGAGCATCCTGTGTTATCCAAGTGGGCCCTCAGTTCACCTGTAAGTGTTTCTATAAGAGGGAAACAGGGTGAAATTTGACTACAGAAGATGGGGGGAAAGGCCAGGTGATGTTGGAAGCAGAGGAGAGGAATGCAGCTGCCTTTAGAAGCTGGAAGAAGCAGGGAATGGGTTTAACCTGGAGCCCCAAGAAGGAGCCAGTCTTATTGGTGCACCTTGATTTGAGCCCCATGAGACTGGTTTTTAACTTTTGACCTTCAGAATCGTAAGAGAATAAATGTGTGTTATCTTAAGCCCTAAGTTTGTGGTTGTTACAGCCTCATTAGGAAACTATTACAAGTATTATACAAATGCTAAGACAGGCAGGATTCCCAAGTACGGGACCTTTAATATTCCTTTTATTGAGAAATCTTGCTGAGTACTTTCTCCTTCTCTTTCTCCTTTTAATAAACAGCTATTTACTGGATGTCTATAATGTTACAGGTTGTACCTTAAAAACGCCTCCATCTGAGTTAACAAAATTCAGATTCCATTTAAGCACCATGACCATAAGTCTTCAGAACCAAGACCCATTCCCACGTGTGATATTGAGGGCTGCGGCCATGGATGGAAGGGCAGGAGCTGAAGTGAACCCTGCACTGACTGGGGTTCACCTGTCAGTGGAGTCTGCATCAGCAAGGATTGACTCAGACTCGAGCTTTTCCAATCAGGCTTAATATTTCTCTTATAAGAAACTAGGAAGTAGGCAGCCCAGTTTGGGGGCCTAGGTCCATGTGCCATCAAGGTGCAGCTACCTGGACCCTTCCCCAGAGCTGTTTGTAACATGTGGCTGCTCAGCCTCTAGGTATTATACCTGTTTTCTAGGCAAGAAAATGGGATAGTGAACGGCAAGTGGTTCATGCCAGCTCACTCCATGAATGCCTCCAGCATGTCAGTGGCCAGAACCCTGTCACATGGCCATTCATAGCTGCAAGGGAGTCACGAGAGGTGATTGTTTTTTACTGGAATATGGCTACCCAGAACTACGCTGGAGTACTGTTAATAAAGAGGATAGAGAGAATGTAAGAGGGGGCATCCAGCAGTGTCTGCCTCAGTGGTTATGAACTCTGTCTCTAAAGTCAAGAAGATGCCCTAGGTTTGAATATGCCACTATTTGGACTGTGGCATATTACTTAACCCTTCTCAGTCTGAGTATTCTCTGTAAAATGGGTATATTAATTAGACCTAAGGTAAAATTGTTGGATTGAATTAGATCATGAATGCAATGCTTAGGGCAATGTCTAGCATTATTAAGCTTTCAGTAACTGTCATAGCTGTCACCATTATGGTTATTGTCATTGTTTTTCCTTCCTACTTCTCCTGCATTCCCACCCCCCATCTTCTTCCTCTTTCTTCATCATCACCATCACCATCATAATCTATAGCACCTTCTACCCCACCATGATAAAAATATTTGTGGAGATTTGTTTTTATGATAATTTGTCCAAAAGTAACACCGCATTTTGCATAACAGCATTCATTTAATGTGTTTTCTTCTACTCATTAATTTCATCAAGTGACACATAGTACCCACTAAAATTGTTTGTGGCTTTTCTAGAACAGTGTCCTGAGCTCTCTATCACATGACATAGCACAAATTTAACACATGCACACACAATATTTGATCGAATTAATTAATTTTTCATTGAATAATGAACACATACTGATTCTACTCCTTGTAGAACTCATTTGTTCTCCTGTCTGAGAGCAAGGCCAAGTCATCACATTGATGGCTTTGACGATATATCGAACTATAGAAATGATCCCTGAAAGTATAGTCTTTTTGACGATATATCAAAAGGACTTTGTGTTACAGCTGATAAGTGGACCCAACTCTGTAATAATACTAGTAGTCATCATAATGCTGCAACCCCCTCTCCCCACACCACTTGTGGGGTGCACATCATGTGTGGGTCGTGGTGCGAACAGTATTCCTCATCACGGTGCATTTGGTCATCACGGTGGGCAGCAGATTTATATCCATTAACCCTGCTTTGGGGACTCCACCTGGCACTAGTGAGGGTGGGGCTGATGAGGAAGGAGTTCTCACCCTTGCATGCTCTAACTTCCATCTCAATCTACCTCCACCCTTTGCTAGTTCCTGAGAGAACCGCATTACATTTCTGGGGAGTAGTGGACCTCACGAGTGGAGACCAGAGCCAACTTGGAGGGCAGGGCTGCCCTTGCTGGCACAATAGACAACGTCCAGGCGTGGCTTCAGAGTGGACACACAGGAAACTCCAGAGGAATGTCTGGTGAGGATGGGAACATGCCAGCCACCTATGTGTGGTTTGGGTGGATATTTCAAAGGCCCCAGGGCTCTAAAAGTCTGACCTACTTTGCCATTAGAAGTCAGTCTCCCAGAAGACTTGGGGAGCAGATAGGAGACTAGTGAAAAATCCCAGACATCCTGAGAGTTGATAACAGGGAGGGGAGAGTGTGGTTTGAGCAATTTCTGGCAGCTCTATAGGCATGCATTATCTCTTTGTAGCAGTGCATGGTTGGATGGGTTGTTTTGCTATTGATCATGTTCCCTGTGTTTCTTAGGCTAAGTTTTTGGGTAACACAGGCCCAACATATATAAACAAATTCCTTTCTTGATCCTCTAAGTTACAAATTCTTAATAGATTGAGGTTTGGAGAACTTGGTTCCTACCACGAACTCTAGAATGGAGAATCTATAACTGGAAGGGAGACAGAAGATAAGCAAAGGATATGCAAACTGTCACTTTCTTCACCCCCAGGAGCACAGTCAGGTACTCTGATCCCTCCACAGTAGTTGGGCCTGTGAGCGATTTTCCTTCTTGGGGAGATAGGTGTTAACTGCTTCATGACAGAATTGCTGAAATAGTCTGCAGTGCGACTTGGGCACACAGACAGGTTCTGGCGCATGTAACGTCCTGGCAGAAGTAACGCCTCTTTGTTTATGAGCTGGTCAGCTCTACCAAATTTTTTATTACAAAATCATAAGCATGTAATTCTGTAATGTAATACTATCACACTCAAGCACACTATATGACATTTTAAGTAAAATGTTCGAACTGCTGTTCATCCTGTACAAGACAAAGCAAGTGTTTTGATGTTACAGCGTTACTTCTGCTGGATCCTGTATATTAGGTAAGGAAATACAGACCAGGAGACCTCAAGACTGTGTACCCAACTTGTGGTGGGGCATGAGGAAAGGGCCAGAGCTGAGAGCCAGGGTGGCCTTTAGCTTTATTCAGAATGCCTGAATTTTTAAAAAAATGGGAAATGTGTTCCTCTAATGCTTATGTAATCAAATTATTTTTACAAAGTAACCTGGGTGGGAGGTATTCGTTTGCTATGACTGCTGTAACCAGGTACCTCAAACATAGTGATATACAACAACACAGACTTCCCTTCTGTTTCTGGAGGTCAGGAGTCTGACGCAGGTCTTGCTGGGATGATGTCCGGGTGTTGGTGGGTGCTGTTGGCTCTGGAGGCACTAGGGGAGCAAACATTTCTTTGCCTTTTCTAATTGACAGAGACAGCCTTTGCAGCTTAGCTCTGGGCCTCTGCTTTCACCTACAAGCCAGCAGCATTGGACTGAGTGCTTTTCAAATGGCCATTTCTCTGCTTTGCTCTTTTGCTTCTTCCCATTTTAAGAACCTTGTGATTATATTGGGCCCGCCCAGTTCTGAAGGACTTATCTACCTATCTGAAAGTTAGCTGACTAGCAACCCCAATTCCGTCTGCAACTTTAATTCCTCTTTACCAGATAAAGAATGGAAAGCATTTTGAGAAAAGTGCTGGACACGGATAAGACTCCTTAAATACTCACACCAACTACAGCCAGTACCCAACCACAGGCACCATGACCACCTCCACTGTTCATGCTGTTCTTCTTATGTAATTGTCATCCTCTGTCAACTTCTCACTTTCAAGGTCAGCTGGGGGCCCTCTGAGAAGCCAGTCCTTGCATGGGATGGGAATTCTTGTTGGCATCCAACATAGAGAGACCTTTTCCTTCATTTGAACGTCTTGACCTGTTCTTTTTTTTTTAATATATTTATTTATTTATTTATTTTTGACAGAGAGAGAGAGAGAGAGAGAGAGAGAGA